>JPJW01002334.1:0-22394 GCA_000750755.1 Pseudogymnoascus sp. VKM F-4513 (FW-928)
ACAACGGCATGATCTGCCACATACAGGAATACCAGCTAACGAGATAATGTGGCTTGATAGGTCTACGTCCCAACCGTCTTCGAGAACTATGTGGCCGATGTTGAGGTCGATGGAAAGCACGTCGAGCTGGCTCTTTGGGATACTGCTGGTCAGGAGGATTACGACCGTCTCCGCCCGCTCTCCTACCCAGATTCCCACGTAATCCTCATCTGCTTCGCCGTCGACTCCCCCGACTCGCTCGACAACGTCCAGGAGAAGGTACTGTAGCCCCGTGCGGAAATTGCGCCTCGCGCGCAGGCTGGCAAGGCTTGGCTAACTCGTTTTCTCTACCGCAGTGGATCTCCGAAGTGCTGCATTTCTGCCAAGGGCTCCCAATCATCCTCGTCGGATGTAAGAAGGATCTTCGCTACGACCAGAAGACCATCGAGGAGCTTCACAAGACCAGCCAGAAGCCAGTTACACCAGAGCAGGTATGAAAGGAATCTCTTTAGGGCGGCTATCACTGCGCCATCCCCCAGCTGCAAGCAATTTCTTTATCGCCGTGCTAACCTTTTGTGAAACAGGGAGAGGAGGTCAGGAAGAAGATTGGTGCCTACAAGTATCTTGAGTGTTCCGCAAAGACCAACGAGGGTGTTCGCGAGGTCTTCGAGCACGCAACCCGTGCCGCTCTTCTCTCCAAGAAGGGAGGCAAGAGCAAGCACAAGTGCCGCATCCTGTAGACATATCGATACCAACTCTCTATGCAATCAACCTCATTTTTTTTACTTCGTCCGGACTCAAGTTGGTGAGATGGTTGTTGGCTGAAGTACGAAAAAGGACTCGTTTTCGCCCATCCTTGCCCACGGTCGAGATTCGTTTGATGTTAATGGACCTTCGATTCTGGAAGTCTAGGTTCCCGCCCCTTCGGAACCCCGCTTTCGTTATTAGAGGTTGAGAGCATGCCTTTTACTACTTAACTCTCCTGTGTTTTTGCTGCGGGCTCGATTCATGCCATCAGGTTGTTTCTGCCCCCTTCGTCTGGGCTGGATGAAGGACATGGCGTGGTTCCGGCGTGCAGGCGAACACAGTCTCCTATCTCTCCCGCGCTGTTTTTGTGTCTGGAGCCTCTCGCGCGCACGGTTGCCCCCTTTTTCTTCTTCTCTTGCAATTGAGTGCGCTGGGCGACGGGCTACTTATGCGGCGTCTCTGCGTTTAAGTGTGTGGTGTGGTGTGTGTGTGTGTGTGGCTTGCCCTGCTGCTGTGGTTGTTAGTGGTGCCGGCTCTGCCTTGCCGTTGTTTCTGTCTCGTTGGTCTGAAACGTTTCGAGCTGTCTGGTGAATGATGGTCAATGTGTCCCGGACCGATTCGCATTTTTCCATGGTGTAATAGCAATAGGCCGTAGTTTATTTGAAGATCTCTTTTTCCTCACTGCGATGGCTTACCTGTGGGGGTGTGGTGATTTTGTGGCGGGGATATGCTCTTGATACCCGGTGTGGATGGTGTTAACATTGATTACTGCTTTCTCCTTTCTCTTTCTACCTAGTCCCCGAGGGGGGCTTATCCGGGTTCTGTACGTGTGGCTAGACGTGATACAAATGAGAAACCAGCTTGCATCACCAGAAGCTGGACGATAGCGCCTAATCTCCACTCATGTACGGAAAACGGCCAGGTCGATGCAGGTTTGAACTGGAGTCTTCCATCCGTCCTCTGCCTCATATCTAGACTAATTGGCCAGAATCGGCTGAGCTGTCTTAAGAATGGACCTGTTAACTATTGGACTACGAAGACTGTGGGATTGAGGGGCAGGTAGGTATTTGGACTGGCATATAAAGCAATGCTCTTGACACTTAGCGGGGGCCTCCGCAGCATACTCCAGGTTCCTGCACCACTTGGGATATAAATTTCAACTTTACAATCGAACATGTTCATCCTTTGACTTCACGTTTCCCATCATGTACTTGAAGTTTGTTTCTATAAGAGCAGGCTTAGTCTCGGGGTTTGAATTGGGATTTGCATGTGTCTATGGCTTCCGCGAGCTAGCATTCGGCCATCGGCCCTTTACAAATTGACTCCAAGCTTAACCCCGTGCATGGTAATCTACCATTTTAGTTTCCAAGGGTTCGAATGACCTTTCCATGTAATACCGCACGCGTACATGACTCATTTTCAATTCTGAATCCGTTGTCATGGAAATAAACGCAATCGCATGCATCTGAAAGTAAATAGTCACGTGACTCGCCACTTGTCGCGTTGTTCTGCCTACACAATGTTTGTCGCGCTAGAGCTAAAATGTCGGCAAGTCGCGTCGGATTATCAATGAACGCGTAAAGTACTTGAACCCCAACTCTGCTTGCCCGCTCTTCTCTTTCCCACATCAACATCCTCAACTCTCCTCACCTTCCACCTCAACTCTCCTTCCCCTCTCTTACTCTTAATTTGAGGCTGTAAAGACTTCTGCATTGTTGTCTACGCCCTCCTTTTAACTAATATACCCATACACGTCGTCTTCTCCAAGTGACGTCGAGTCGCTTTCGTCACCATGTTCGTGTATAAGCGCAGTAAGTTCATGCAGACTCCAACCTGCAGCCACACCCACTAATGAGATCCACAGATGGCAACAAGGAGCGTGTGCAGTTCGACAAGATCACAGCCCGTGTCTCCAGGCTGTGTTACGGATTGGACGCCGAGCATGTCGACGCCGCCGCCATCACACAAAAGGTCATCTCTGGTGTGTACCAGGGTGTCACCACCATTGAGCTCGACAACTTGGTATGTATAGCCTCTTTTATAGCAGATTGGCTGCTATACACTGTACAATTGCTAACTGTATCCCACAGGCTGCCGAGACTGCGGCCTACATGACCGTCACCCACCCAGACTACGCCATTCTGGCTGCACGTATTGCCGTGTCGAACCTTCACAAGCAGACGAAGAAGCAATTCTCGTCGGTCATCCATGACCTGTACCACTACATAAACCCCAAGAACTCGAAGCCGTCGCCCATGATTGCAAAGAAAACATATGACACAGTTATGAAGCACGCGGACGAGCTCAACTCTGCCGTCCTTTACGACCGTGATTTCAACTACCAATACTTTGGCTTCAAGACCCTTGAGCGGTCATACCTTCTCCGCCTTGATGGCAAGGTTGCTGAGAGGCCGCAGCACATGATTATGCGTGTTGCCGTTGGCATTCACGGCGAGGATATTGAGAAGGCCATCGAGACATACAACCTCATGTCTTCCAAATACTTCACACACGCTTCCCCAACACTCTTCAATGCTGGTACACCACAGGCCCAGCTGTCGTCCTGCTTCTTGGTCGACATGAAGGAGGATAGTATTGAGGGTATCTATGACACACTCAAGACGTGTGCCATGATCTCAAAGACTGCTGGAGGCATCGGATTGAACATTCACCGTATCCGTGCCACTGGTGCATACATTGCCGGTACCAACGGAAACTCGAACGGTATCGTTCCCATGCTCCGTGTCTTCAACAACACTGCAAGATACGTTGACCAGGGTGGCAACAAACGTCCTGGCGCTTTCGCCATCTACGTCGAGCCGTGGCACGCGGATGTCTTTGAGTTCCTGGACTTGAGGAAGAACCACGGAAAGGAGGAAGTCCGTGCCCGTGACTTGTTCTACGCTCTCTGGATCCCTGATCTCTTCATGAAGCGTGTCGAGAAGAACGGCGACTGGACCCTCATGTGCCCCAACGAATGCCCTGGATTGGCGGACGTCTACGGCGATGAGTTTGAGGCGCTCTACGAGAGCTACGAGAAGGAGGGTAAGGGTCGCAAGACCATCAAGGCCCAGAAGCTTTGGTACTCCATTCTCGAGTCTCAGACCGAGACAGGAAACCCTTTCATGCTGTACAAGGATGCTTGCAACCGCAAGAGCAACCAGAAGAACCTCGGTACCATCCGCAGCTCCAACCTTTGCACAGAGATTGTCGAGTACTCTGCCCCAGATGAGGTTGCCGTGTGCAACTTGGCATCCCTTGCCCTGCCAACATATGTTGACATGGCCAACGGCACTTATGACTTCCAGAAGCTCCACGAGGTCACACAGGTTGTTGTTAAGAACTTGAACAAGATTATTGACGTCAACTACTACCCCGTCGAGGAGGCCAGACGCAGCAACTTCCGTCACAGGCCAGTTGCTGTGGGTGTCCAGGGTCTTGCTGATGCATTCTTGGCTCTCCGCCTTCCTTTCGATTCCCCCGAGGCCAAGTTCCTCAACTCCCAGATCTTTGAGACCATTTACCACGGTGCTTTGACCGCCTCCGTGGAGCTGGCCCAGATTCACGGCACATACGAGACCTACGAGGGATCTCCAGTGTCGAAGGGAGAGCTCCAGTACGACATGTGGGGTGTTACCCCTACCGATCTGTGGGACTGGGACTCTCTCAAGGCTCAGATCAAGCAGCACGGTGTCCGCAACTCTCTCCTCGTTGCTCCCATGCCCACTGCTTCCACCTCCCAGATTCTCGGCTTCAACGAGTGTTTCGAGCCATACACCTCGAACATTTACTCGCGCCGTGTCCTGGCTGGCGAGTTCCAAGTTGTCAACCCCTGGTTGCTCAAGGACTTGGTCGACATGGGTCTGTGGTCTGACAACATGAAGAACCGTATCATCGCCGACGGAGGCTCCATCCAGAACATCCCCAATATCCCTGCCGACATCAAGGCCCTCTACAAGACTGTCTGGGAGATCTCCCAGCGCACCATCGTCCAGATGGCTGCTGACCGTGGAGCCTTCATTGATCAGTCCCAGTCCCTCAACATCCACATGAAGGACCCAACAATGGGCAAGATCACATCCATGCACTTTGCTGGCTGGAAGCTTGGCCTCAAGACCGGCATGTACTACCTCCGGACCATGGCCGCCTCGGCCCCTATCCAATTCACCGTCGATCAGGAGGCCCTCCTCGTTGCGGACACCAACGTCGCAAGGGAGCGCACCTCCTCTCGCAAGCCCCTTGCCAAGGCATACATTGCCCCCTCGCAGCCAACGGGAGCGACCGGACCGCGACCAATGTACATGAAGCAGAACTCCGGTCCTCCCAACAACACCGTCACCTCCCCCAACGGTGTCCCGACACCCAGCATCACCCCCCCGCCCACTGAGGCGAGGAAGCCAGTGAACCCTCCGCTGAAGAGCCCGGGATTCCAGGCTGATGTCGAGGAGAAGGGTAGCCCAAAGGCGCTTGCGGCCGAGCCCGGAGCGATGCAGGACGAGGAGTTGAAGGACTCGAGCCTGTCGAAGACGGAGGGGAAGCCAGAGGGCGACGAGAGGGAGAACGATATCTACGCTGACGCCGTGCTGGCGTGCAGCATCGAGAACCCAGAGAGCTGCCTGATGTGCAGTGGTTAGATGGGCGCATGTCTGTTTGAACTCTGGTGTGTAAAAGTTGCGTATGATAGGGTTGTACGAGGAGGAATGGGTATATGGTTCATGGCTCACGCTTTAGTATTTTTTATGTTGCGATTGTTTTGTTGCGGGTTTGGGATACTGCGTTGGTTTTTGTATTGTTTTTTGGTCCAGGCCGACCAAGAATGGCTATGGCATATTATAGTGTTTGATATGTTAGTAGTTAATAAATCGTTGCGTTTACAGATATCATGCTGTCTTGATATGTGCTGCTGCCTAATGTTTGCCGTCGTGTCCGAATGCTCAATTAATTTTTGTTGATATTATTGGAATATTTAAAATAGATAGACTGAAAATATGATGCTATGATTTAATATTCTAATTCAATGTTCGTTCATATCTCATGGCAATGATCCTTAGGCTACAATGGGCGTATCAACCATAGTCCCTGAGGGCAATCCGGAATAAGTCGAAGATGTAACTTAATTATAAACCTATTGCCAGGTTCTGTAAAAAAATACTCCCGTGGGCTGTAAAATCCATTCCTTGGCTAAAAGAAGAGCACGCCGTTTATCAAACCAAGTCTATTCTTGCTAACGCCGCATTGTCGTCCTCATCATCGCTATCCACTTGTTTGGCATCCGCATCCACAAATGTTAGACGGTCACCATATGAAATACATAACTCATCTCCTTTCCTGACGTCCTGCAGCGTCCTGTAAACCACGACGCCCTTCCCCACATCGCGCATCCAACCGACATTCTGCCGTCTTTGAGAATGGTTGAAAAGACTTCCGATCCCAAATACTACCGCCTGCGTCTTTCTTGGGGCTTTCGAGCCTTCAGCTGCCGGAAGTGGCCAGTTGCTGTGTGATATGTCAGGGCATGACGGGCCAATAGACACGTGCAGGGGATACTTACTATGTGTAATTATAAAGATCTGTCTTCCTGACGTGCTCTTCGTTCTCCTGAGGGTCCAGTATTAGAACTGGGCAGACTTCCAGAATTGTACCCCCTGGGATGTCTCTGCCAGCAAAGACTCCACGGCCTGTCCTTCGGTCATTTTCACTGAGTGGAGTAGTGGGGGTTCGGGTATGGTGTTACCTTTAGGGGTGTCTAGGACAAGGGCAAGGCCTTCTGTGCGTACGAGTTGCACCTCCCCAACTTTCTCCTCTTTCTCTTCTTCTATCGACATCGTTGCGTTCGCATCCAGTTTTATATTCTTTAAAGGTTTATTTTCTGTGCATCATCGCCAAGAGCGGCCATATATTCTAAACAACCATCTGATAAGATTAGGAATAAGGCGGTCAATCATGGCAGAACCAGTCGCAGCTCCCTCCCGCTTACGACCAGCTCCCAAATAGACCCCAATCCCCATAAACCAATGGCTTTTGACAGCTGATACAGAACATCATGGCGCACCAGCGCGCTCCGTCCATGAGCACCAGTGAAGTGCCGAAAGAGCCTCATGCCGTCTCTCTCAAAGTCCTCCGGTCCGTACTCCTTCCCCGCTCAAGCAGTCCCCATCTAACTCTCCCGCAGTCTAACACGGCCGTCCCTCGCAATCCAATATCCGCTCTCTCACCCCTCCCCAACATCCACCCTCGCCCAGTCTATCCCCCGCGCCGCTTCTCTCACATACCCCTCCGCGCCCTCCTCCCCCTTCGCCCTCTCGCCTCTCCTCACCCTTCCTCCCGCCTTTGGCAACGCCTACGTCGGCGAGACCTTCTCCTGCACCCTCTGCGCCAACAATGAGCTCCCAACAGACGCCCCACGCGTGCACTCGGTCAAGATCGAAGCCGAAATGAAAACACCCAGCCTCACAACTACCCTCCCCGTCTCATTCGCCTCTTCATCAACCCCATCATCGCCTGCCTCCGACCCACTTTCTCAGTCCGCCCCACCGTCTACCGATCTCGCCCCAGCCGCAAGCCAGCAGGGAATAATCACCTGCCACCTCCGCGAGGAGGGACCCCATGTCCTCGCCGTCACCGTCTCATACTCCGAGACGACAGCAACGTCCGGCCGCGTCCGCAGCTTCAGGAAGCTGTACCAGTTTGTCGCGCGCCCGGCGCTGGTGGTGCGCACGAAAGTCGGAACAGTGGATGGCGGCTGGGCACTCGAGGCGCAACTGGAGAATGTGGGCGAAGAGGCTCTGGTGCTGGAGGGTGTGAGGCTGGATACCAAGAGCTGGTTCCGCGCGAGGAGTTTGGAGTCGTTGTGGGATGGGGAGAAGGGAGAAAAGGGGAAGGCGGTGGTGGGGAGGGGTGGGATACAGCAAGTTTGCTTTGTGGTGGAGAAGGTGGGCGAGCCGGATGAAATAGGGGAGGGGGGTAAGGTGTTTATGGGAGTGTTGAATATTAGCTGGAGGGGCCCGATGGGAAACATGGGAGAGCTGTCGACGGGATGGCTGGGCTTGAAGCTGAAATCGTGAGGGAATGGGATGGGTGTTAGAGGCGCTATGATGGGGTGGTATAGATTTTGTTTGGCGTTGTGATTATGTGCCATATTAGCGGTACTCGTTCATGACCGAAGTCTGAGACGACACGTAGATACGAAATGGAGCCGGAATTGAAGCATTCGGATTACTGTGCTGTAGTGACCAGTATAATACCAACCCTATAGCATGCTATAGGGTTGGTGCTCCTAATCTGGCTTCGTTGCATGAAGAAACATCACCTTCTACCCCAACCTGCATCCCTGCGCTAACCAGCCTCATCTAACAACGAGCTTATTATTCCCTCCACCCACCAGCTTGGCTCGCACATACTCTAAAATTGTCACGAAAGGCGTCATCGGGATCGCCCCTGCCATGTGCATATTATTAGTCGAAAATGCTTAATCTGGTAGTAAACCTGTCAAACTATGTCGATTGTCAGACGGGCCAATCCAACAGCGACGACGTATCACCAGCCGCGTGGCTGTGACGTTACCACCACCCACGCAGCCTTTTACGCGCACTTTCTACAACTTTGCATATGCAACTCTGACAGCGGGCCGTGTCTGAATGATATGCCCAGGGTTGGCCGACTGCTAGCCATGCGCGAGTGAATGCGCGGGCGAGCGCGTGTGAGAGTACGTAGACGCCACAGCTCAATAAGACGAGCCTTCCAGTCTGTCTCCGCGACGATGTATAAAGCCAACGGATCACAATTCCAATAGCACATCCCGCAGTCTACAGCTCAAACATTTTACAGTCACTCCTAGATCACGATTTAACCCGCCCATGCCTCAACGCGCAGCCATCATCGGCCTTGGCCTTTCCGGCGCCCTCCTCGCCCTGTTCCTCCACCGCCACTCTTCTACCGTACCTACAATCTACGAGCTGCGCGCCTCCCCCTCTACCCTCGGCGGCGCCATCAATCTCACTCCCTCCGTCTCACGAATTCTCGCCTCCCTTGGTCTCCTCGACTTGGCAAAAGAAATTGCCTTCGAGACGCGTGAGATTAGTATCTTTTCTCTTCATAGCGGGGCTAAACTAGGCGCGCTCCCCTTCACGGACGCGGAGCATACTAGCCTACGCATTGAGCGTTCACTGCTACTTGGACTTTTGCTCCGAGCGTTGGAGGAGGCGGGTGTGCGCGTTGTTTTTGGGAAGCGTCTCGAGAGCGTGCGTGAGGTGGACGAGGAGCGGGTGGCAGCGATATTTGCCGATGGGGAAGAGGAGGTGGAGAGCGAATTGTTATTTGGCTGCGACGGAATTCATTCGTTTGTGCGTGGAACATATGTCGAGCCGGATAGGAAGGCGACATACTCTGGGCTGAGCTCGGCGTATGGGTTTTCTGTGCCACCCGGGGGGTTAGCGGAGAAGGACGGCTTTGAGGGGACAGCGGTGGCATCTGGAATGAAAGGAAGTATTATTGTGAGTTACTGTGGCCCAGAGAAAGAGAAGGTGTTTGTGGGCGCGGTAATGGAAGTTAAAGCACCGGAAGGGGATAGGGACGGATGGCGAGGGAAGGGTGCTATGGGGTCGGAGGCAAAGAAAGAACTGATGGAGAGATTTGGCGGGGGGGACCCGGTGTTTAAGGCGGCCATTGAGGGGGTGGAGGAGTGGTCATTTTTTCCAGTATGGGTATTACCTAATGGGGGGACATATTGGAGGGGGAGGGTGGTTCTGGTTGGAGACGCAGCACATGCAGTGAGTTTATATTCTAATTGGTGTGCTCGAAGACTGGACTGACCAATACAGGGACCCCTGGAGGAGAGGGCGCGGCACTCGCAATGGAGGATGCGGTCATGCTGGCGCGTCTTGTAGGAAAGGCGGAGGCAGAGGGGGCAAGTGTGGAGGCGGTATTTAGGCGGTATGATGAGCTTCGCCGTGAGAGGGTGATGGAGAACTATACACGCGCGTCGGCAAGATGGGAGGGGCCAAAGAGTCGCTCATGGCTTTCCCAGAAGGTCATGGAGTTTTTTATGTGGGCGTTCCTCATGGTGTCCTGGAATAAGAGGGGGTGGGGATTTGAGTATGATGCGGCGAATGTAGAGCTGGGTGGTAGGCTGTGAGTGGGTGTGAATGCGGATGTGTAAGAGGAAATCTTCTTGTATATTCTAGTTGCCCCTCGATGAGAGAGTATGAATTCACAGAATAACATTTATACTTCGATAAGGCATGAGCAAAGAGGTGGCGTCCGACGTCGGGAGCCAATGCGTGTGAATGCAGTAGTCATTCCAATTGAGCGATATGCTTAAGAGCTAATTATGTTGAATGTAAGCTTATGCCTATCCAAAGCTCATATCCAATCCACTGTTGGATGTGCAGCTTAAACAAGGGACCCCTGGTATGTTGGGGCAAGGTTATTCGTATTGGTTTACGTGAAGCTTACATTCGGGAATAGCTCGGTGAATTTTATAGAGTAACTGATATGATCATCAACTTGGCATCAGGTGAAATAGAATTTGGAGCCTCAGTCTTTGCTTCCTGTTGAGGTATAAACGTGGGGGTTCTGTTAGGCAATCACTATTACTGTGTGACACCCACTTATAAGCGGCGGCTCGGATTTTAGGCTTACTACCCGGGGTATTCTTAAGTTGCGGTCGAGTTGATATATATTACCCCATCAGCATTTCAAAACAGGTATATCACCACTTCACCATTCCAGAATAGGTATGTCTCGCAAACCTAGCGGCCAAGTGCTTCCCCGCAATGCACCGGGAGATCCACAGAAACGCCGCTGGGACCTGTTGATACAATGTCAGCAGTCGCCACAAAACCCTTCAATCTATAATCCCACTCACAATATAGTGCAGCGGGTGTGTCAGAGAATTGAAGATGGGGCTAGGATGTGAATCCTTCCTCATCAACAAGACGGCTATTAGACAGATGACATTAAACCAATGCGGTCACTTTGGTTGATCCTCTCTATACGATGTGGGATGGGATTCCCACTCGCCCAACACGGTGAAGAGCATCTGTAGTTAATATTTCTGGCTAAATGCCATCAACGGTGATTTATGGAAAAATTATTGGATAGCCGTTGGGTATTCCCTTTTGCAGCTATCCAAGAGAATCGTTGAATCCTTTGTGTTTTTCAATGACCAAGTTGTACCAGCCAAGGATTTAGGTTTATGTGAGATGTTGAAGTATAAAGAAGCAAGCCCATCTCGTCATTATTGCAGTAGCTCTCCAGCATTCAAATACTACTCACGCATCCTCTTTACAAAAATTTCAAGTAGTAAGTGCTTCGTGCTTCCTATGACAGAGCTACCTGCTAACATACTGTCAAGACCGCCATACCAACCTACCCAAAATGAAGCTCACCATCTTTATCGGCCTCGCCCTTGCCGTCATGGCCCCAGCAGTCAGCGCCATTGAGTGCACAGGCGAATGTGGTCCTTACCCCAGCACCTTTCAGGTGTGGAAGTGCGACAGCGTATGCTCTGGCTGTGTCTGCCGCTGTGGAGAAGGAGACAAGTACGCTCTTTGCTAGAGAGAGAAATGGTAGACGGTATCATGGAATCAAGGAACCAAGGGGTCAAGAAACCAATGAAAAGACATTTATTTTAGTAGTGGGAATTTAGTGTTTGGCGGGTGTGTTAGTGTTTCCGAAGGCATGGCTGAGGGACAATTTAGAGTTCGCGATGACTAAGAATCTTAAGAAACTTAATCTTAAACATCAAGAATAAGAGCAAATGCCAACAGACTGTCTGATATACGAGTAATACGGTCAGTGCACCTACAATACATACAAGGCGAACGAGGAACAGCACGTGCTTGCCACGCGTCCTCATCGAGTTAGTCTCAACCCGGCCAAGGTCTGACACCAAATGCCAATATATTGGAAAGCTTCAGCCTTCGTTTCCCGTATTTCAGCCAATCACAGATCCAGATGAGGGATGAGACACACGGGACCGCCCGGGTCTCCCACATGGCGTTCCCCAGCGATCCAGGCTGACAATCGAGACCCCCATGGCCACTAACTATGGCCTGTTATTGTTATCTCCATCTCTCTTTCTTAACCTCCTGCCTCCTCCCTCGCCCATCTTGCCCCGCCCCTCAGACCTCTCCTCTTTCCCCTCTCCCTGCTTCTCCTCCTTATCCCCCATAATCATGCACGAATGTCGTCCTTTCCATAAGTCTGCACCGTGTCCAGCGTGGGAGGAAGATCTCCACGATCTCCTCTAGCCTCTCCATAGCATTGCCATCACCCCTTGACCCTCCCGATAGCCGCCAAAATGATGCTCCAAGTCGGTGACTTCATCACCATCGCCATGGTAGCTGCCCGTGCCGCCAAAGCCCTCAACGATGCGCAAGGCTCCAAGGCCGAATTCACCTCCCTCCTCAAGACCCTCAATGCGCTCGCGCAGGCCATGCTCCAGGCCGAAGCGCTGTGTATGGGCTGCCAGTCCGCACGCCCGAGCCATGACCCCGCCAGCGCCAAAATGATCGAATCCATCGCTACCGAGATTATCAAAGAGCGCAAGGATTGCGAGGACCTTATCACGCAGTTTCTCAACGACTTTGCAGCCTACTCGGATGCATTTGTCGAGCAGGGAAGCGGCGTCGTGCGCAAGACATATCGCAAGCTCACTTGGCTGGGTCGCAAGGAGGAAGCAGCTGCGCTGGAGAGGAGGATTACCACGCATATGCAGGCGCTACAGCTGCGTCTTTACGCATTCTGCTTGTAGGTTATACTGGTTTCTTGGCGGGGTAGATAAGATGCTAATTGGCGTAGTGCATGTATGAAGAGCGACGTTGCCGACAATAGTCTTGTATTAGGTTCCATCGACACCTCGGTCGAATCGCTATCGATGCGATTTGGCGATATGCATCTCATGGTTGCCGAAGCCGTCAAGAGGATCGAAACCGTACAGAATACAGTGACCACATCAATAGGATACAGCTGGGGCCCAGAAGCGCCGATTATACTGATAGATGGGCTGGATCGGAAAGTGCTCCTCCCTCTAATGCTGGCCAGCACTCCCGATGTAAGTTTCGACATATACAACTTGATGTTCTTGTCGCTAACAACTGCAGACTTTCCGAGAAGTTCTCCTAATCATGCACCGCGGTGGCCCTGGGTACGATAAGATCGAGAGCGGCAAATACGTCGTTTCAGACGAAGACTTTGGCGGCGCCCTTATACCACACTCGAAATGGCGCGATAGCTTCCAGCCGGGGAAACGCATCGCTCTAAGCTTCATCCTCAGACATCCTGGCCTAGGGGACGAGAAGCAGTGTCCACGATGCCATACAATGGAAACCTGGCTCGATGATCAGCCAGGGCGGCGTAGATGGTACGTCTCTTGTAATCATATGGAACCACTTGCTAACATACCACCAGCTTAAAGTGCCACCTTACCTTCAAGATTGAAGACCAAGAACGCACACGCCTCTTCTGGAAGTCACTCAAGCCTCGCCCCAAGCCCCCGACACAGACACAATCCGCGCCTACACTCCCCAAAAAGACTAAGGACCCCAAGCGCCCGCTCCGGCGCAGCTCCACCATACCCCAAGCCGAATTTGCCCACCAATACCGGCGCGTACACTACCAGCGGGATATCTTGCGACAGCCATCCGTCGAGCAGCGTTGGCAGAGCAGCGATCCCGAATTTGGTGAATTCCTAGGTGCCCTATCACCCGTTCATCGAGCAGCGGCGACGGGAAACGTCGAGATGCTCGACGATCTGCTGAATGACGGCGCGAACGAAGGAACCCATTGGAAAGTACCTCCACATAGCATGTTCCGTCACGACCGCACGGGGTGGGACTTTACGGGTGCGCCACCCATCCACTTCGCGGCGTACTACGGCCATAACGCCGCTGTGCTATACTTGCTCTCATGTGGGGCGGATATCGAGGCAAAGGATTCAGCAGGGACAACGGCGCTGCATGCAGCGGCATGGACAGGGAACGAGGCTCTGTTTAAAATGCTCATGAAGAAGGGAGCAGACAGCTCAGTCTGCGACTACGATGGGTGGAGCGTGGCTATCTACGCCATGAGCCAAGGCCACGACGGCATCTCGCGCCTCCTCCTCGGCGAGGCCGGCGACGCAGACACGGAGATGCTGGTGAAGACATACAAACTTCGACACGCTGCAAAGCTGGGAAACACAGAAACTGTGCTTGGCATGCTGCTCGAAGACCAAGAGGCGAGTGTCGCGGACCCATCCCAGGACGCCGATGCTACAACGGAGCTATTCCTCAATGAAGCCCTCCTCGGCGCGTCAGAAGGGGGACACGTCGAGCTTGTGCGCACACTCCTGGCCAAGGGCGCTGACGCCTGTGCAACAGACGACACAGGTTCGACATCGCTGCACTGGGCAGGGTGGGGAGGCCACGCTGAGATTGGGAACCAGCTGTACGACGGCCAGGAGCAGGGCCAGGACGTCGAGTCGCGCCTGCGGATTACGAGTCAGCGGCACGAGGAGTCTATGCTCCTGTTGCTTGGGGGAGGTGCGGATATCAACGCAAGGAATGTGCAGGGTTGTACGCCGCTGCATTGGGTGAGCGGGGCGGGGAGCGTTCCAATGATGAAGTTCTTCGTAGACCAGGGGGCGGATCCAGAGATTGAAGACTTTGCAGGTCGAACGGCGGTAGAGAGAGCAAGAGAGACGGGGGATGAGGGGGTGTTTGGGGAGTTGGCGGGGTGAGTGTGATTTACGTGTTTATGAATAATGCGTTTTGGTCTATGTAGTTTAGCGGTTTGGGTTTTGGAGCGTGCATTTTGGCGGATACGGGCGTGCTTTGGCGGTGCCGGTGGCTGGGTTATGCATATTAATTTTGCAATATAATATTATATTTTCGTGTATTGTCAGCATATGAATAACTTACCCTAGCTCTATATTTATCTTTCACAATAGATTGAGAAAAATACTAGATTGTGAACAGTGAATTGCAAAGAACATCCATCCACGACTTATCTCTATAGAAGTCTACAAGGATGGCTGATATTATTATTTAATGCATTGTCACAACTGTAAGATTTGGGCCCGGCAACGAAATCTTATAAGAGGTTCTAGTATAGCCATATAATACTCATCATCATCTCAACCATTTCCCCACACCGCTTCCTCACCTCCCCATCTCAACACCAACAATACTTCTCCAACGCAAGCCATTCGACCCCGGCCTCCACCTTCCCCTTTCCACCCCCTTCCTTCCCGTTCCATCTCAAGCACGGCACACTGCCTTCCGTCCTGTTCTTAACCTCAACATCTTTCCCCATAATAACCTTGCACGCTTCCATTATCCTCTCATCTGGATTCCACACCACTACCTTTCCCAAACCCCACTCATGTGCCTCCGCCTGTGCTGCACGCAATATGCTAACAACTTCCTGCACACCCTTCGTGTCCTCTCCGTCTTTTGGTGCTGCTCCCGCATTAAGCCGCAGCATGATTAGTTTCCGCTCATTGAAATCGCGGACCCAGTACCCAAAATCGGCACCGGCTGCTGCGCCCTTCGTAGTTGGAGGAGGCTGGTTGGGGTATAGCTTCGCCGCAGAGATATCCTCAGCGCCGAAATGCCACTCTGCTTGTACGAGGTTGGCGATGAAGGCGAGGCGCGTGTGTTTGCCGGGCGAGGGGGGTGACATCACCTCTACAGTTAGTGCGAGAAGGTCGGTTTGAGTATAGGGGTGGAGGGAATCTGCTGTGATGGTTGTTGTAGGTGGGGAGGCGGAGGCGGAGGCTGGGAGGGGAGAAGCGGGAATGGTTACTTCAGGGGAGGGGACGACGGCCCATCCGTGGCGGGCGTAGAAGTCCTGTTTTTCATGTTAGATTTGTGGGTTAGAGCAGAGAGGAGGAGAAACGTACCCCAACATCCGAGAAGAGAACGCTGAACTGGCAGTTCGCCTCCTCGCTATCAAGCCACTCGCCCAACTTCCGCATCATCGTCCCTGCCAGCCCATGGCCACGGTATTTGGCTGGCGTGAAGACCGATGCGATCCCATAGGCATCCTCAATGTTAAACCCTTTGCTGGTATGCACCAAGACCCTCTTCTTCAGCGTCTCGACCGCAGAGTAGATCTCTCCTCCCTCCCCTTCAGTAGTAAGCCCCCAATACTTAACCCCGCCGTCGCGGAGAAGACGGCTAGACCCATTCGCAGCTTCGCGAGCGATGTAGTCGGCTTGGGTGAGACGGCCCGCCCAAGAGACGGAGTTGGTGACCCAACTGGCTTCTTTTTCGGCGGGGGTTAGCAGGCGCAGGATCAGGGTTGCGGGGTCAGGGATTGTTGGGGGAGGGGCTATCGCGTTAGAGCCAATTTGGGGGTCTAGGGGCTTAGGGGCTTCCGCGGCTAAGGGCTGAGATGCCATGACGTCTAAAGAGGATCAGGAAATATTGGAACGTAGGAGCAAGCTTGTCGTTGAAGTGTCAAGGTTGGATACTAATTTTGGGGGATAAAGTGAGAATTAAGGAGATTGGGGTTGACATTGGAGGGGGCGGGGTCGAGGCTTGTTATCGCTGATCGCTGCCTTGGTCCTGGCCCGAGCGTTCTATTGCTTGGCAGGCTCATGACGAGGCGGTCTAGACAGCGGGGCGAAGTTCATTTTCCAAAGAGAGTATCTGATCTAGGCCCCAAGAATTTATCAAGTGGTGCAAACTTCCGCGGCTGTGGCAGATGTTTTGCAGGTTGCCACGGTTGTCTATAAATGAGAAAAAAGATACTGGCAGATACGCGTACTGAGTGCTGGGATCAGAATAGTCCACGGTCACTCATAGTTAGTTGCTTTAAATGGTCAATGCAGATTTTGCCACGAATCACCTCATAACTTTCCCAGGCCGTTCAAGTAAATTGGAAGCATAATCGTTTCAGCTGAGCTTCCATCCCCAGACGTTGCTGTGGCTTGCATATATAGGCTGCCGAAACCCATACAACAGGGAACGAGGGAGAGAATGGCCACTTGCTGGGTTTTACTGTAGTTCAGGTTGGCAACGAACTGCAGGCTAATCATCGAGCTCTTGCAGAAAGATCAGCGTCCGAGAAGCTGGTAGAGCGGACAGGCGCAGATCTAGGGTCGATGACTAGCCCTGTATAAGAAAAAGAACGGTCCGATCCGAGCAAATACAGGCGGACCCTTGACATCATTTTGCGGGGTTGGGTCTTGGGACCCTGTTGGGGAAATATGGTTCCACCAGGCCGACCTGCAAATTATATCTCCATTACTAGCTTGTCTACAGCCGCATGTCTATTTCCAGAGCTCGGATGTCGCACAGAGGGTAAGATTACAAAACCAAACAGGACTCCGTTACGAGGTGATCTGGAATTGTCGTTATTCCTGGCGCCCGGTAGCGTACCCAGCTGCTCTGCTCAACCCACTTACAAAAGAAAAGTAACGAGTTAACTGAGAAGAGGCATGAAAGGTCGTGTAATACGATACATACGTATTGAGTTTATGCCCTATATAGTCCAGGCTTGGCTGCACTGTGGAAGAAAGCATTTATTAACTTGGATGCCCAACCTTACCCCGCCTTTATCGATAACATCAACCCTCATTACTTGAATCTTAAGCGGCGTATCGTCTTCGTGCTCTAGCTTTTCTAGACTCTGAGTTATTGCTTCGCTCCGTTCACGATTTATGCAAGGTGCTGATGATATTGGTGTTAGGAGGACAAAACATTCATCAAGTTCTCAACAATCAGGCTGAATTGACTACAAAGCCTGATACCGCCGAAATGGCCACCACCACTATCACCGAGACTCGAGGTACTGTCGCCCCATACGACAGCGATGTTTACAACTCCGTGAATCATTCGCTCCGCGTTGCCTGTCAGAAGGCCGTAGAACGCAACATCCAGCCAACCATCAACACCGCTGTTCGCGAGATCTTCCTCAAACACAACGTGGAGGAGCACTATAGCGCATTCCTGATCCATCGCCACTACGACCTGGCTGCCGACGAGCGTAACGTCGAGTCAGACGGAAAGGCCGTCGCCTCCAAGGATTTCACAGGCCTCTACCCTTCTAGCTGGGTATTCCACAAGGGCACATGCTACCCATACGAGTACAAGAGATATGCTGTTCCACAGCCATCGACCGCATTCGTGGCAGACTTGGGAAACCTTTTGGAGGAGAAGGGTCTCACCGATTTGGTTGGCTTCCAGACATATGCGAATGGGATCGTGGGGCTTGAGAGCACAGATCGCGAGACCAATGTGAGCACGACAATTGACCAAGATGAGAAGCTTCCTGTCCCCGAGGGAATGGCGCCTGCATCGTGGGCTTTCTTCAGGGTGTAAGAGAATATGCTGTAGATAGCCCAGGATTATGAGAGCTTTCATATCAAGTGCATCCTGTGATAGTGACTGGGGAAATTGTGTTGAGACTGATCAAAAATAGCAACATATGAGTATTATCGACCCGCGTCTGAACTACGGTTCCCTAGTTGAGACTGACTCGACACCATAATATGCAAACTGAATATAACGGGAATATACCATACCCACATACCGGTAGCAGTTAGAGGAGACGTTTTCGTCTTGTGATACGCGACCATAAACGGTGAAATGATGGCCGGGAGAGAACACACATAATTGGCAGCGTCTCCGGCCATGGTCCGATAAATGAAGAGACGAACTTACACAATCTATAAATCTGACCTCCAGCCCTGAATTCTGTGCTTCTGTCGAGATGGTAGATTCTTTGATTAAACATCGGAGGGGGCGCTATGGACAAGGGGCATTGCGCGGTTTACCCTGGGATTTTCTTAAACTGGCAAGTGTAACACATATCTCGAACCAAGCCGTTCTTCCTTCAACTGGCCTCTCTCCTATTACCGGATGAAGGGTTCTGGTCCTGGCCCCTCGTACAAGAATCACCAGAGCTGACCCACTGACACGGAGATTGTGATATCGGGCCAACCCCAAGAGCTTGACCGTCGATTTATCTTGTGGCAGGCGGAGGAGATAGAAAGTAGAAACGAGCTCACCCTCAGGTTGGAGGTGAGCATACAGCTGCTCAAGCCCAGACATTGGGACTGGAAAGCTGAGCTTCTGGCTCAAAAGGCGAAAGTTTAAGAAGATAGAGTGGCGCATTGAACTTCCAATTAGAATTGAGAAACTCCGTGCGAGTGGACTTAAGGTACAGAAGGCAGAGCGCCTCTAGCAAATGAGGGTGGCACATTTTGGTAAAGTTGGCCTCCTGATACCTTTTCTGTTCATAGAGCCTCTTCCTGACCCGGAGAGAGCGAGCAAGAAAACCATCGAGGCAGAGAATTGGCAAGAGTTGGACAGCAAGAGGAGACAGACAGAAGAGAGAGAGTAGGAGAAAGTATGAGAGCGAGAGGGAGAGACAGAGTGATAATTGATAGATGTACCTATATATACAAATTACTATGGGGAGGTACTTACACTTTGAGTGATCGAAACCGCCCTGGCTTTCTAAACCACACCCATTGCTCGTCAGGTCTTGAGCAAAGAGAAGGTTTGATCACGATGATTCAGAGCAGAGATGAATTGGAAGAAAACATCCTACAAGCATCTTACGTTGGTTTAGATAAGGGATACGATATTGCAAGCCAACTCCCCTCAATGACGATATAATCCACACTGGACAGTGCGCGGGCATAATGACGGTATAATTCACGGGGACAGAGCAGTGGACATCATCTACACGTGCAGCAAAAAATAGGAAGAGATTTCTTACAGATCGCCCTTGGATTGTGTTCTTCCGCATCCGGCACATGGGCAATCTGGCAGGTGGGTGTGGTGGATCGTTGGTTGGCGGAGCGGCTCTGCGACAGATGATGATCGACAACTGTGGGCTGTAAGGGAGGGTAGTGCAGTTAGGAGGAAGCGAGGAGGGCTGACCGAGGCTATTGATGGGATTTCCTGGTTCGGCGTTGATAGTTCTTTTCAGGTCTGGATCTCTGAATCTCTGCTGGTTCTACGCTGGCTCATTTCCCACACGTGGCCGGTCCGTCAGTTTCCATATCTCGACGCGAGATGAGGCTCTCGCGGTGGACATTTCCCTCCAGCCGAGGGTGGAATGGGTGACAGTGAAAGTGGCGTGTTGATCGCCGGGATCTGCTTGTGGTTGGTCATGGAATGGCATTGACAACCCACTGACGAAGATTCTTCACAGCCGGTCTTCACGGACACAGGATGAGGTATGCTCGGTGTGACCGGCGAGGCATATGAGCTGGCAATGGTCGGTTCAGTCGGTATCGCCGGTCTGGTCGGTCCTTCTGCCCCCGAGTTTGGTGGCTTAGCTCTTATCTCTTGAGGGTGGGGGATGAAGTCATCGTCCCCAGTGTGTCCCTAGCCAAGCTTTTTCTCCTCAGCACAAATCCCATCATCGCGCTCCTCCGTCCGACCCATCCTAGTCCGGGTGATTTACCAAAGTACTGCGCACCCCCAATCAATAGCCAATCCCAAAGCAAACCCAACCTAATCCCAATCCACCCCGCGATCGCCGGTGCAGTCGGACCCATGCACTCCTGTCTCACCCATGGCGAGCTGAGGAGAAATGGGCAGCACCGTATGTACCGCTCTGTACCGTAATTGCTGCGGAGGATAGCTCCATCGCGCTAGACCGACGCGAACCTAGGATTAGGACCTTGGCAGGCAAAAACATTGCTGTCCCGGCGCGTGTTGGCGACGGGAGTTCCTGGTTTTGCGGGTTTTTGGGGGGCTCTTTTTTCTCTGCAGCGCGTTTGTTTGTACCATGGAAGAGGGGATTAATTTCCTGGGAATCAATGTCTGGTACTGGAGTAACCCACAGAGCTTAGAGATAAGCTGTCCTGTAACCACTGTGGCCCCCTATGACAATACAATTGAATGGGATTGACTGATACACCGCCGTATCACTGCATTGACAGCGTGTAGGAGGAGGACAGCGAGTGGCCAATGGCTGGTTGACTGCAGCAGAAGAAAAGAAAATGATGATGTCACGGACAGACATATCGTCCCATTCTGGAGCAACAGAGTGCTGATGGCTTGAGAGGATACATGGGTTTCCCCAACAACAGCTCCAATCTGTACTACCGTAGTAGTGAAGGGATATTCGGTGAAGGGTATTCGCTGGCACAGGTACGGCCCATCTGTCATGTCGTGGATGTGAGGTGGCAATAATAAGAGCCTTTGAACTCTCGTCATGATGCTGTATTGGTTGTATCGCCTTGTACTGGCCGCCTAGGAACAATCGATTGGGTACCCTGCTCCGGTGCCTCATCCGTTAAGGTTCTGAGGTCCCGTCTCCGTCAAGATCTTCCAAGGGGAGGGAAGGATGCGAGTCGGCAATCGCCCACAGCAACCCTGCGAATCCTACACGTTGTACAGACAGGTACTGTACGGTGCGAATAGTTCTCATAGTGAGGTACTGCCCATGCACGGCTGTAGATTGCCGCTGACCCTACCCCTTCCTACCCCTTCCCTGGTCTCTACGACGGAGTGGCGCTTTACTTTTGGTAGGTGCAACCTCCGCACTAGTGAATGACAGCAGATCAGTGCATCGCCAGCATCATCATCCGTCATTGCGAAGAGAGGGCAGGATCGGGTCAATTTATGTGTCAATTGCATCAATTGTCAACTACAAACAAGACAGCTGTTTGGAAGTGGTCGTAGATGTTATGCCTGGCGTTTCGAAGTCATACAGTAATACCCCGTCAAGACAGGAGAATGAGATGAACGTGCGACAGCTCTCATCTTCCTGTCTCACCCTCATCTCCGACCCGTCTCTCACTTCAGCCACCACGGCCAGTAGTGTGCTCTTCTCAACCAACACCAACCAAGGAACGGCTTTGTCGTCTATCGTCCTGCTATTCATCCACCTAGTCCTATAGCAACGGTGCTCTTTGCTCCCTACATAGTAATCAACCGGAATTCAGGAAATTATCCCTGTTTCTCTTAGACTCTAGCAACCTACTAAGAGCCAACTAGGAGCCATCTAAGGCCAACTAAAACCCACTAAGCACATTGCTCTAACCAGACAAAGAAGCCAGCTAACCAGGCCCTGAAGTTTAATTTTGCCAATTGCCCATGGTCGGTTGACATTTCCATCGGACATTTCCATTACTCGGTGCAACAGACGTTGCCATTGGAGATCGCAGAGAGATAGCCGCTTTACCGCTTACCGCTTACCGCTGTCCCTTCAATATACTCAATAACAGTACAGTACGTCTTTTTTGCCACCTTAGATCAGTATCTCGCTGTATCTGCCATCACCCGTCTCTTATGGCAGGTCACTATGACATGTACCTCTACTGTACTGTATAGCTTCATGTAGCACGCTGCAGCACAAATGCACTTCTCCTGCACGCAGCCAACACAACACGTCACAATCAATAGCTGTCTCTACGTCTACGGCCCTGTCCCCTTACCTTACCTCTATTCTCCCATGATTATCCCTCTCTATTCTCTGTAAAGATCAAGCACTCACTCCCGCCTCACACCGCATCATCCCCTTCCCCCGCGTTGTGTTCACTATTGCCTGCAGCAATTGTGACGGAATAACCCCCATAATGTCTCCAATTGTCTCCCACTAACGCGAAAATATGCACACTTTTGCCTAAAACGGACGTCCAACTGAGACCGGAGCTATCCCCTTACTCCCCTGTTCGCCGCTGTGTTCCTGCTTTCCCTTTGTATCCCTCACTTTTC
>JPJW01002337.1:0-12091 GCA_000750755.1 Pseudogymnoascus sp. VKM F-4513 (FW-928)
CTTTCAAACCCCATAAATACGAAAGCACAAGCTAACAAACACTCTAGTACGTCTCCCTAGGCGGCCCCAACGACCCCCCCGTCGTGCTACGCGGCTTCAACGACCTCGCCATCCCGCGCGGTCGCTCCAAGGCCTTCAGGTGGAAGCTGACGAGGAGGGATATCAGTAACTGGGATGCGGGGAAGCAGGATTGGGTTGTCAGCGCGCACCCGAAGAAGGTGTTTGTCGGCCCGTCGAGTAGGAAGTTGACGCTCACGGCGGACTTGGCGTAGTTAGTGTGATGGGGTAGTAATTTGAGGGTAATGGTAATTCCCATGTGTGGTGTAATGGGACGTAAATAAAGAAATATGTTCTCATCATGCTATTGGAGTGTCCCTTGCGTGTCAATGTCGTTGAGCGTTTGTAGAGGGCTACGTGCATTTTTCACCTGTCAGGCCAAACACCGACACCCCTTGGATAATCACGTTCTCAGAAGCACAATCATGTCCACAGATGTACTCTCAACGCAAACCGCCTTGCATTTCCTCTCAGCTAGTGATTAAAGTACATCTCATCCTCACCACTCCCCCAAACCCCAGTCCGGACACATCTTACAAGTACAACCCCTCCGGCTCGCCCTCCGTCTTCGTCTTCAGGACTCTCTCCCTCGCAGCCCTAAAGTCCGCCATCTGCACCCTCATCCTCCGCTCTCTGAGCGCCATCAACCCAGCCTCGGAGCAAATCGCCTTGATATCCGCTCCCGACAGGTCATCTTTCTGCGTGATGAACTCCTCGAGGTCGACATCCTCGTTCAAGCTCATCTTGCTGGTGTGCAGGGTGAAGATCTTGCGCTTGGTCTGCTGATCCGGGTTCTCGAAGAGGATCTTGCGGTCGATACGGCCGGGACGGATAAGCGCGGGGTCGAGCGTGTCGATCTTGTTGGTGGCCATGATTACCTTGACGTCGCCGCGGTCGTCGAAGCCGTCCAGCTGGTTGAGGAGTTCCAGCATAGTACGCTGGACTTCGCGCTCGCCGCCAGAGGTGGACTCGTAACGCTTGGTGCCGATGGCGTCGATTTCGTCGATGAAGACGATGGATGGGGCGTTCTCAGCGGCAACCTAAAGAGTTAGAATATATATGTGTTTGCAGAATGGGGTGTATGTACCTGGAATAGTTGTCTGACGAGACGAGGTCCATCACCCAAGTACTTCTGGATCAACTCGCTACCAACGATACGTAAGAAGGTCGCGCTGGTTTGGTTCGCGACAGCCTTTGCAAGAAGCGTCTTTCCTGTACCAGGTGCTCCGTAGAGAATGACTCCCTTCGGGGGCTTGATACCCATCTCCTCGTAAAGCTCAGGGTGCATAAGAGGCAGCTCGACAGACTCTCTGACTTCCTGGATTTGTTGTTCCAGTCCACCGATATCTGCGTAAGACTCCGTTGGTGCCTTGTCGAGCTTCATGACTGTGACAAGCGGATCCGCATCGTCGGTCAAAACACCAACGATGGAAACCGACTTGTGGTGCAGCAGAACGCTTGCCCCAGGCTCTAACAGGTCCTTGTCGACAAACGACATGATGGACACGTAGTATTCTGGGCCAGTTGTGCTGGAGACAATAGCATGGTCGTCATCGATCATCTCCTCCAGAGTTCCGACTCCCATCGGGCTACCTCTCATATCATCGACACGACCACGCTCATCGGCATTGCGATCCTCTGCATCCGGGTCGCCATTGGCAACTGGTGCACCGCCCTCCTTTGCCGTCTTTGCTCTGCGAAGGCGTTCCTGATTCTCAACGTACTCCTCCTCGAGCAACAGATGGTCGTGGATTCGCTGCATCCGCAGGTATCGTAATTTGCATCGTGACGTCGGGTAGACTTGTGGGAGCTTCGCAGAGGCGTTTGGTCCTTGTGCCTTCTTCTTCTTGCGCCCAATGCGGGTCGTTGGGCGTGGCGGTGGCTCGTACTTTGGCTTATCTTTCTGGTTGAGGTCAGCGTTTGAAATGGTTGGAGATGAGGATGAGATGATGGCCTACCTTCTTGTCCTTCGAATCCTTATCGTCACCTCCGCCTGGGCCTCCAAGGCCAGACTGCTGGTTACCCTGCAGTGAAATTAAGTCAGTTGACGAGCTTTTGGATCTGAAGTCGAAGGGGCAAACTAACCATAGTGTTGCTACGAGTCTACCCAGCTATGGAGGAATTGTTTGAATAGGCTGATAAAATGCCTATACTAGAGCTCTTCTATGAAAGAGAGCTTGGTCACAGTATTTGTGACGTCGTAGGTGGCCTGGTAGTGATGGAGATGGTGCAAGGTATTGTTGTGTTTGTAATGCGATGACAAGCTTCCAGCTGCCTCGCGATGGACAGCTCCGGAAGGCGACAGCGACACGCGAACGCCATTTCTCCAACCATCCAAAAACAGCTAGTCACGTGACTGTGTACCCCAGCCTGACCTGAATTGTACAGCCTCAGCCTTGACTACCCTCGGGACCTGACGCTCGCTGAAACCACTACGCAACGTAACAAAGCAGCAATCTAGATCTAATATAAACCCTTTGTCTTTGACTCGGCTCGAACTCATCTATAACTCCGTAGTAGAGAGGGACACCTTTCTGTGAGTAACTTCCAGCTTGAACCTACTAGCCCTCATTATTACCCCGCCAGAGCATCCCAGCTCGTTCCATTACTTCAACAACCAGAATGCACCGAGCCCCTTTCACCGCTTGGTTATATATGATAATTTGCTCATCTGCTAAAACTTTGGGTATAGCATCGTCGGCAGGCAAACACAAACGACTATCGGCCGACTGTGAATCGTCACGAAGTGGGTCATTTACAATCACTTTTCGACCCCATTTAAAGACCACACCTCAACCCCTTGGCTCACGAGGCCGTCATACGAGTTACACATACACGAAATATTATACCGATCCCACCGAGATGGCTAGTAACCGCATACGCCGCATCGCAAAGGAGTTGGGCGATATCCAAAAAGATCAATCATCGAGCATAGAGGCACGCGCTGCGGGATCGGGCGAGGATCTCACACACCTGAAAGCAACATTCCCTGGGCCTCCGGATACGCCTTATGCTGGTGGTCAATATGTGGTCGATATCAAGATTCCCATCGAGTATCCGTTTAGGCCGCCGGTCATGAAGTTTGAGACTCGTTTATGGCATCCGAATGTTAGCAGCCAAACTGTAAGTTAAGAGTCTTCTTTCCCACAGCCCATATGATACTAACCCACTATCAGGGTGCCATCTGTCTTGATACTCTTGGTTCCGCATGGTCTCCGGTTCTCACCATCAAGTCCGCCCTTCTATCTCTACAATCCCTCTTGAGCACACCCGAGCCGAAAGATCCTCAAGACGCCGAAGTTGCAACGATGCTCATGAACAACCCCGAACAATTCGAAAGACAAGCAAGGGACTGGGCTCAAAAGTACGCCGGTGCTCCAGTGTCAAATAAGGCGAGCGGGACATATCAATCGCCGTCAAGCAAGCCAAAGGTTGCGAAGACGAGAGAGCAAGAAGAAAGGGAATTGATGTTGAGGTAAGAAACTTTATATGGATATAATATGAGAAACGTGCTAATAAAGCGAAGATACCAAGGCTACAATAAAGAGCTTATCGATCGCTTCGTCAATATGGGCTTCGACCTTGACAGAGTGGTCGAGGCGTTCACTTTCGTTGGCATTGACCGCATGGACGGCCAGGACTACGAACTCGAGGAGGCATATATGGGAGATATCACAGCTCGCCTTTTAGGCGAGCCGTGAATGGGGAAATGCTGCTACGACATGACTTGATAACAGTGTGCGAGGTGTGGCGGTTTAGCATTTACGTGGCTGCGCGGAGGGGCTTGGTTTTGGGACTGTCCTTGGAGTTCGGCTCGTTGCGCATTTACTGCCTGACTTTGTGGAATTCGGCGCTGGGATATACATGGGCATTATTTGGTGTTGTCCAACATGGACGACGGGTCTTTTTCTTCATAAGGCCCGCATACAATAAATATTACGACGGCTGGGGCTTGCCTCACCCGTCGTAACATAGCAATATATAAGCTCTTCTCATACTTAGAATACTGGAGATTCCTATCATTTGCAATATGCATGTGTTAAATATGTGGTGATGAAGAAAATAAATGCATGCTTCAATGATTTTATATTCAGTAGTTGCCACCCTTCGAGATCTTGTGATCATTAAGACTCCATGCACCGGTATCAACCCATAATTTCCCTGAACTCCAACTTCCATGAAAACACTTATAACCAGCCCCATGCTAAAAACTCTCGTTATTGTAAACCGGTCATCGCTTCGGCCGTGTTCGTTTTTCGCTGCACTTTCGATTCGTTGCTGTGCCTCCTTCTGACCAGGACTCTGATTGGGCCTCTCTACCTCGTTCACGTCCAATACATTGCGGAGTCCTTCTCATTGTCGGAACTTTCGTATCCCGTGCCCTTAAGTCTTGTTGCTGGCGACATTATCCTAGGCCGCTGACCTCCACCATCTCTGTCTGTAGACAGCGCTCACAGGGTCTCATCAACATCCATACCGTCGGCTCCAGCTCCCGAAGACTCCTTCTTCTTCGACTTCGTCGTCACAGGCGCATCTACACGCAACAATCAGTATCCAGTCCACAACATGATATCCAGCATAACATACCAGTCATCGACACCTCTCCACGCTCCGCCAGCTCCTTCTCCAGCGCACGTTGCCTGGCATGGTTCCTGGCCTTCTCAACCTTCCTCGCCTTCTTTCCCGACAACGGCGCCAGTGGTCCACTAGTAGGGTGAATAACGGTGCTTAGAGCCATTCCACGCGGGTTCTTAGCGATTCCAGAGGTGGCGCGGCGCTTCTGGATCTTGTTCCTCTGTGCCTTGCGGCGGGACTTGTTGGGGACGTTGCAGTTGGCGACGGAAGGCATGTTGACGGATTTGTTTTGGTGTTTATTTCTTTGGAGGGGGAGGGTTGAAAGGTTGTGTGGGGTTGGGGGGATTTTTATGATATCTGCGATGAGGAATTATTTTCAGATCTGCTATCGGGAAGACTAACCTTATCTATCCAGTTGCGGGAGCCACCCGGCTCGACCAATGAGATCGAAGCTATGGCTCCGTCTCCAGTATCAAATGCATTTCGAAGAGCAAACTGTAAATTCTTTTTGAGAGGCTAATTCATTTATGGGGTTAATATATTTAGCCTGGTTTATCAAAGAAATTCCGATTCTTGTGGTTGTTGTATTTATTTTTACAGGGAATAAAACAGCGTTTTATATTTATTTTCGAAATATCGGGATACAATACCTCCATAAAAGCCCATAAGACGCAGAAGCATGAAGCTATCTAACATCCATATATACATATATAAGATATCATCTACAGAATGTAAAATCATCCAATTGGCTTCTAGAGAAAGACCAGATTGGCGATCTAAACCCGCTGTGGCTGGCTGACAGGAAGCCAAGATCTGACTTTAAAAGTTTAGGTTAAAGCCTACCCTAGACACGACGGCGCTGTCCGAATAGAGCAGGTAGAACATTTACTCTTCGATATTTGTCCCTGGCAGCTGTAATATCGGCCTTTTCCTAGCCGGATCAACGGAATTCTTAAGGTTGGTCGGGTGGAAGTTAGCGGTTGGAGCTGGAAGGTGGTCTAGAACACTCGACCTGGCGAAGAAATATCTGGGTCACGCGAGCAAAGTCACTGTAGGCTGGGAAGATGTAACAGCTGTGTCTCTTTGGAATGTTGTATTCCCAATCCTCGGTAGTAATCATATCCGCATCATTGCCAAGCTCATCAACAGATGGAAGGACACCAGCGACTGCTGCTGGTTATCAGGTCACGATCAGGAGCCCGCAATATGCTGTAACTTCTCAACGGCGGCAAGCTGTCGTATGATCCGAAAAAAAAAAAAAAACGGGAAATAAAAAGCCGTGCGTGCGGGCCTCGGTGTTGGTAATTTTAAAGTTTATAAGTTGCCATACCTTGGCGCGGGTTATGGCATATAATGTCTCAATATAATGGCGGTGTCACCTGTATCACCTGCTGCATCACTGCAGTGGCATGCCCTCAACCAATGCACTGGAACGGAAGAATCCCACTAGGTCGAGCAATACATGGTAATATATATTACACTTCTCAGTATCACATGTTATCCTCAAACAAAACTATTCAAACACGCTTGCGGGTATCATCATCCAGTCAAGTATGCCCTTGGATCCTCAGTCCCACCTGCATACCGAGAACGATGCCCCTGATAGATCACGAGCCTCAAACTGCCTTTCCCATATATAGTATATATCACCTCCCATGCTAGTCCCCCCCCTCCCCCTTCCACTCTTACACGTCCCCATTTTCCTCGGAAAATGAAACGCAGTTGGTGTTGAAAAAAAACAGTAAACACCAGTTTCTATTTCGCAAGCTACCCACCCGCCTGCAGGTCTAGAAGAGCAAAAAAAGAAGGCCGCCTACGGTTTCAGGGGCCAATGACCCCATACGTAGTTTCATCAGCGATACAGCGGCTAGCCGGCGTGATCAGTCGTATATTTCCCCAGGCATTCTCTTCGAAAACGCGCAGACCTCCTTCATGCAGTCAACCGAGTAGACGGTTGCCATGAAGTATGGAACCGGCTTCGACAGCATCATGCCATCCAGACTTTCCTTGACGCGTTCCACAAAGGTAGTCTTGACACCTGTGCCACCGCCGTACTTGGGCACGTAGCTAGTTGCTAGATCCTCGACGAAGTAGAGGCCTCCCGGCTTGACGGAATCGAAGAGGATATCGATGGAGGTTTTCTGCTGCTCCATGGTGTGTCCGCCATCGTCGATGATGACGTCGAAGTCACCGCCCGTCTCGTTTAGGAATTTCTTGAGGAATTGCACGTCGGCTTGGTCACCGGTGAAGATGGTGGCGCCGGTGGTGTTGGCAGACCACTTCTGGGCGCACTCCGCATCGTACTCGATGTAGTAGAGGTCGACGTTGGGGAAGAACTCGAGCCATGTGTGGTACGAGGCTCCGGGGCCATAAGACATGTCGCAGCCGAGGCCGATCTCGAGCATCTTCAACGGCTCATCGCGGAGCGGCTGCAGGTACTTCTCGTACATGTGATGGTAGCGGTGGGCGGTGACCTTGTCGGTTCCATACTTCGTTCCAATCTCGAGGAAAGAGGGCCTCTTGGTGTCGACCTTCGGGGCTTCCTCGACTTTGGGTTCTTCCACCTTGGGGGCTTCAACTGCGGCGTCCTCCACCTTGGGGGTTCCAATCTTTGGGGTTTTGGGCGGCGTGGGCTTCTCTTGGGATCTGATTGCTACGTTAGCAAGGCCGCGCCAATACTTCCATCAAATGCCATGAACGCTTCGATGCGGGAAACTCACCCCTTGCCGTTTACTTTATCCATAATGTCATCGTAATTGTACGAGACATGATAGAGGGACATGAAAAACAAGAAGCCAACGACACCAATGATCACATTGAACACCACCCGGTTGGATCTCGCAAAGGTCCCCATAGTTGCGCAAGGCTGGGCGTATATCCGCGTGAAGGCGAGCGAGTAAGCAAGCGGGCTAATGTCCTGTCACTGTCAAGAGTGAGTTGAATCACGGTCTTGAGTCCTGAAAACCACGAGAGGTAATTGACTCAGAATCGCGATGCAATAGCTCCGTAACGACAGCTGGCAGTTGGGATGGATTTCAATCCTTCCACACGTGTTGGTTGAGTTTATCCCTTGCGCCCAAGTTCCCAAGTTCCCCGCATAGAGTTACTGTACTCGTAAGTTCATAGAGTAATCATCAGCCCCTTGATGGTCATACAAGGTACAGTATCGTATGTTGTTAAGTACTCTATTGAACCAACGAGATAGTAAAGATCTTCCCAACCGCAAGCTTTCCCCAGCCACTGTACGTCATGGACATACGAGTACTAGTATGGGTAGGATGGCGATCTCGTATAAAATGGCTATATGAAACTGTGAGGCCGTCGATAGCCCTTGTCAATTTTAATATGCGCAGTGGAGTCTGGTGTGTTGGCTGTATGCAAGTACTTTACCAGTGCCACTAAACACGACGGAACGGAGTGCAACCAAAAACTATTCCTGGACCGTTCTTGCCGCAACGGGACATCGCTCGTGTAAGATTGGTGACTTCCAGTGCTCCATCCCGCTGAGATCAGTAAGATCAGCCCTGGAAGGATTGTGAAACAACAGATAGCGCGCTTGATAGGACCCCGATCAACGGGAACCAAGGGAACCAACAGCCCATGTACTGGAAGTACTCTATCAGCGTATGTACTCCAGGCAGATGTCCAACAACTAACAATTATCCCCATATAATCTATCTCCATTTATACTCGAGGAATGGATTGACAATCACCTGACTTCCATACACGTACGTCGCACCTGTGTTGCGGCTGAGTCGAGGCTGCTCAAGTTAATGTTCGTTTTTGCGCGTTGTGTTGACTGTTTGTATAGAGGTCTGGCACCATACTGCAACCCGAGCGGACCCACGGAAATCAATCGTTGTTGGCAAAGTATAGAGAGGAAGGACCATTGCTAGAGCTGAGCCGAGACCTGACGACGAGATCTATCAATCATGGATCTCTATCGGACCACTTTTGCGGTCTTGGTAGTGGGCAGCGTGGGCCTGGCATACTCGCAGTATCAACGTGACAGAGAGGCATTGAAGTCGGCGGACGCCAAGGCTGGGTCGGTCGAGCTCAACAATGCTGCGACAGCATTCAAATGGAAATTCATCCCAGTCTATCTGCTTGTAATGGGCTCGGATTGGCTTCAGGCAATTAGACCTTCCTAGAAAAGTTAGCATTGTTCCTGTACTGACGCGAAACCAGGGACCTTACGTCTATACACTCTATAAAGATGAGTATGGACTCGCTGAGCCAACAGTTGCCATGCTGTTTGCTGCTGGGTTTGTTGCTGCCGCCGTGAGTGCCACTTTTGTTGGGGCACTCGCCGACAAGTATGGCCGGCGTATGGCGTGTATGGCGTTTTGCATAACGTACGCACTTTCCTGCGTGACGAAGCTTTCCAGTGATATTGTCACGTTACTCGTTGGCAGGTTGCTGGGTGGAGTTGCAACGACCTTGATGTACAGCGTCTTTGAGTCTTGGATGGTCACGGAGTATTTTTCTCGAAGCTTGGATAAGAGCAACATGACTTTGGATAGCATGTTTGGCCTTATGACGGCGCTGAATGGCGTGGTTGCAATTTTGTCGGGTGTGGTGGGAGAAAGTGTCGTCGCCATGACTGGCACTAAGACGAGCCCATTCATGGCTGCTATTGTGCTATTGATGACTGCATTGGTGATAATGCAAAAGGGATGGGTAAGTTAGACCCTCACAAAAAGTGAATGGGCCGCTGACCTTGCCCCACAGAACGAGAACTACGGGGATAGAACGGAGGCTTCAAAGGGCGCTTCTGATGAATCTAGCTTAAAGGCTATATTAAAAGGTTTGACCCGAATCGCGAAAATTGGCACGTACCTATGCTAACACTACTTTAGACAAACGAATCCTTATATTGGGTTTCGTATGTTGCGTCTTCGAGGGCTCCATGTATCTCTTCGTCTTTTTCTGGTCCGCCGCGCTCAAGTCAGCCCACGCCTACTCCAACCCATCCGCGGCAGAGAAATCCACAATCCCATTCGGGCTCATCTTCGCCAGCTTCATGGCTGCTATGATGCTTGGCTCTATTGCCTTCAGCCGTGGATCCTCTGAAGCGGCTGCCAGCAGGTCTATATCGATGCTGGGACCCGCGCATTTCCTTACAGTCGCCATTGCTGTCTCAACGGCCTCGCTACTCATTTCAGTCTTGATAAAGAGCGAGACACTGACATTCTGGTGCTTTTGTTTGTTCGAAGCCTGCATCGGTATCTACTATCCATGCATGGGGGCCTTAAGGGGACGTATAGTTGGTGACGGGGCGCGAGCAAAGGTTTACGGGTTTCTGAGAATTCCACTCAATTTCTTTGTAGTTGTGCTTCTTTGTTTGACAAAAGAAGGTTTGTGTTATGCCTCCGTCTGTTATCTATGACAGTGCTAACATAATTCGCTAGGTGATGCGCACCGTGATAGAGTATTTACGTTCTGCGGAGGATTGCTACTTGTGGGAACTATATTATCAGCCTGCTACTTGGGAGATACGGTGGAAGGCACCGTAGATGCAGAGAATGGCGAATCAGAGAGGTTTATGGGTGACGGGTCACGGACAGAATCTCCAGCATAAATGAACGAAGACTGATTATTAGCGATGTATTTTTACCAAAAGGTGCCAAAATGGCACATAGAAATACAAATTTGGAAAATGATATGATTGAATACCAAGAAACCTAATATAATGTGCCGTATTATTGATTAACTTGAATATGCTCGTTATATTGGGACGGGATGGAAAGTGATACCCCTGGGACTCTGTGGCTGATATTCGGATGTTCGTTATTCCACGGCCGACGGGTCTGGCCGCCAACGTGGAGGGGCTCAGCCACGAAAAGTGACTTCGTCGTCATCCAAGTGGAGGGAATTCAACCAAGGCCTAACACCACATGCCACTCTGTCAAACCCTCTCGACCGCAAAAACAGATACTCCTCGGACGCATGAAAGCACAGAAACAATACCCTCCGAACCTTAGATTACAACGTTAAGCAGCATCCGCCAATATGTCGTGGGCAGGTATGTTTTGGTACCTGAGAAGGTTGGCACAGCGAGGGCATTTCTGACCATGGTTGGAATAGGATTCAAGAAGAATGTCAATCGGGCGACCACCCAGGTGATGATGAAGACTGGTAATTACGAAGCATACTCGGTGCGATAATGTATGCTTACATGGATAGGTCACGTCGAGAAGACAAACGACCGCGACTATGAAGTGGAAGAGAGGTGGGGAAACTGAACAGGCAGCTACTGTGGCAGACATGCTGACATTATTTCAAGACGATACCGCACAATGGAAGCCGCATCGCTGCGATTGCAAAAGGAGGCGAAAGGATATTTAGACTCGCTGCGAGGTATGGAAGTCCGGTGGTATATGAGAGCAGAACCTTGGCTGATACTCTGCTAGCTATGACGAGATCCCAGATGGCGATTGCGGAGACGATCGACGCATTCTACGGTGATTCGGGCGCAAACGATGGAGTGAGCAGAAGTTACAAGCAAGCGGTGGCAGATTTAGACGCGGAGACTATCAAAGCTTTGGATGGACCATACCGGTATGCTTCCTTCACAGTCCCCGGAACCCCGGACTGACAACATAGAACTACTGTTCTCGAACCGATTTCAAGGTTCTGTGCCTACTTTCCCGACATCAACGAATGTATGCCTCCACAACACACCCCGCACTGACTCCACCGAACCCCCCTAACAAACTCCAGGCATCAAGAAGCGCAACCACAAGCTCCTCGACTACGACGCGATGCGCGCCAAGGTCAAGAAGCTAGTCGAGAAGCCCGACAAGGACGCTTCGAAGCTGCCCCGTGCCGAAAAGGAAGCCGATATGGCCAAGGTCGCCTACGAGCAACTCAACGAACAGCTCTTCACCGAGCTCCCCCAACTCATCGACCTCCGCGTCCCCTACCTCGACCCCTCCTTCGAAGCCCTCGTCAAGATCCAGCTCCGCTTCTGCGCAGAAGCGTATTCGCGCATGGCCCAAGTACAGCAGTATCTCGATGCCGAGACGCGGGATCAGTATGCTGAGGGCCACCTGGATACGCGGGTCGAGCAGGTGCTGCAGGAGATTCGGGAGCTGAGCATTAGCGGGACTGTTTGAGCGGATTGTGCGAGAGAGCGTGTACATGAATGGGCTGGCGTTGGGGCGTGGGCGATGCTTTTATATACTTTTAAAACGGAACCTGGCGCAGAACCAGTGTGGATGTAATCCCTGTTCGACCTGGCTTGTGGTTCCGGACTCTGATTATGGTAGATTACTCACGTAACTGCTCGTGAGGTACGAATCAATGAGATCTATTATTTGGGTATCATCTCTGCTATCTGTTGTCGTCGTGACACTGCAGCAACTAGTCCTACATCCGCTCCCTCGCTGAAATTATACACGGTGGCAGTATCCGCCTCCATCCCACCAAGGTATCATAATCGTACACCCACTCCCTC
>JPJW01002339.1:0-30859 GCA_000750755.1 Pseudogymnoascus sp. VKM F-4513 (FW-928)
CCCCCCCCCCAGATCCAAACAGATAAAGTTCGATCGGTTCCATTTCACATGCATCCCTGTCGGAGATCTACTCTATTCCCCCATCTCCACTCCGGCCCCCTCTCTTTCCGTCACCCCCAACCGCGATCGCGTCAAAGCGGGCGAGGTCTGTGCTTATGCCTCCGGAACGATCCCCGGATCTTCTCCTGAATCCGGGACAATGCCCGAGAGGAAGATAAGCTATGGCTGAGACACCAGGCGCCCGGGTCCCCCCGCAATATTATGGTTATGACATCTGGATCGCTCTGTTCGAGCGGAGCTCGCCTAGAGGGAGTTAAGGTTCGGTGAGGGTCGTGGGATGAGGCCCAGACTTCGGTGAGGGACTGAGCATCGTGAGTCGCATTGAGCACCTTCGTTTTCATGATGCTTCACACAGCCGTTTGAAAATACGTAGATCAAGATAATTCGTAACTCATTTATACTATTACATCCATATTCTATTCCTATCCATATCCTTATCCAATTCCTATCCATATCCTTATCCAATTCCTATCCATATCCGTATTCAATTCCCATCCGTTTCCAACCCATACCCAACACCGTACCATCCAACCCCAAACCCCAAGATTACACCCCTCACGCACGCCCATGTCCAGCCCTCTCCTCCGTCATGTGGAACTCCCTATTAACCATTATATCCTGCGACCGCTGATACTCGGACTGCGGCTCAGAATTAATGCTAATATTCTGCATCTTCACATTCTGAAAGATGCGCTCCTCGCTCTCAGTAACCGACAGGCCACTAGCTGCATACGGATTCGGTCCACTACGTCCACTGCCGTCTCCAGCCTTACTAGAGCCATGGTAACCCCCGCCGATGGTCCGAAAGCCGGGACGCTTACTCGGCGAATGAGACGAGAATATCGCACTGCCGAATAGTGGCTTCAGCCAGTTCCTGACGAGAGGGAATATCATGGGGAGGTTGGTGGTGATGACCGAGACGAAGGCTTCGCGCGTGCCCCATCTGCCGGCGAGTTCAGCGCCGTGGGTGGCGTCCACTATCACAAAGATGGTCTTGAGAAGAGAGCAAATGAGGACAAACACGCCGGCACCAAGCACGATCGTGGCAGCGATCTTCTTTGCGAGCTTCAGCTTCGTACCCCAGAGCATCGGGATGGGTATCATTATGAGGTATAAGTCGGTGAGTACACTGGAGATGAAGGTGACCCAGACAATCGGCCTTCCGACGGCACCCTGGCATTGATCTGAGATGTTAGCGTCGTCAAGTATGGGAAGGAATAAACTTACTACCAGGGTCCGGATTGATCTGCCAGTACTTTGCAAACGGCTGACATGCTCCGAATATTGTTATAATCGATGCGAGAAAGGTCACAATGACGATGCCAAACCCCACCCAGATGCGAATTCGAAATTTCTTGCTGAGTCCTTCCTATTACGAGTTAGAAATGTCAAAACTTTTTGGGAGCAACATACTGTAAGTCGCATGTAAAAGAAGAGCACCGCAATCTTCAGCGTAAAAATCAAGCAGCAGTAACAGGTCCAGCCTACTACTTGAATCTTTGAACCAAACACTCTGAGTTCGTATTCCTCAGAGTTTGGACTCAACGCTGCTCGTTGATCATCCGACATTGAGTTGTTTGCGAGGCCTTGTCCATGGTTGACGGCGAAGAATGCCAGGGTCGATTGAGTGGTATAGAGCACCTGAATTGTTAGCGACGTAAATAATACAAGACACTGACATACAATTGCAAGCCATATGATAAAATCATCCGCCTGTAAATCTCTAAATCCCACCGCCTTCACTCTCGCATATGTCCTGAGGACCGTCACAGCGACGCCAAACGCATACAGCGTCCATAACTCGGTGTTGAAGTCGCGTACAGCTGCTGCTATTGCCGCTGCCGCCTGGGGGTCGGACATTGGGTTGCGGAGTGTCAATCCAGTTGACTGCAAAGACGACAAGATAGGCTACACCATTGCGACCGAGGTGCGATGCGCTGATACTTGTATTTACGTTTGTGGACAATCACGAGCATTTTCGGGGCTTACCGTAAAATCGATACATTTTCCACAGTTAGAAGGTCGAGAACATATGTCATTGGTTCGCCTTACTGAATCAAGCGACAAGGCGGTAGATCTTCGTGTTTAATCGCCGAATTTTCGATCGATCGGCACGCACACCTTGCTGAATCGGGTAGCTCGCCTATTTCGGGGCCTGGGATTTCCTTTACACCCCTTGCAGAGATCCCATGCAGGGGCGGCAGCGTGCCGTCCTCGAGGAATGAGGTGAATTAATGCTGGTTTACGGCTACACTGTAAACGGCAGTCAATCGCCGGCATATTGTCTTGCATAATCGCCCCGTGCGCCGGGTTAGGGACCATAAACGTGGTTCGATGGGCATGGCCGGCGTGGTCGAGCTGAAGCAAACGGGGATGGTGTCATAGAGCTAAGACATGCCTAGCTAGATAAGGGCATCCGGCGATCAATGGAGTCCAAACTCTTCGTTTCAGCCTTCTAGTGTTCCCCCGTGCCGCGTTGAAAGTAGCTCAGAGGGTGCAGCTGCAGATTTGCAAACCGCCACAGTCTACGTTTGGAATAGTTGAATGGGGTGCATAATAAAACTAGCAGCCACGCTCGCGAGTCAGGGTTGTTCATGTGTCTCTCCATGCGTTCTTCCAAGGAGAGAAAGCTTCCTACTGTTATCGCAGTGGAGTCGAAAGATAAATCGAACCAAAATATCAAAAGAGCTACGAGCTCCGGCAATTGCTATCCGCCAAGGGTCCGGTCAATATTCGCCCATCCTAACGAAGCTTTTCTGGCGCGTTCCTAGAGCAAACGGCGAGTAGTTTTCGCGCACAGACCCTATCAAATCTACCCTGTAGGAATCGGTTTAGTACCACGCGCTGTAATTCCGTTTATTGAGCAACAGTGGGGAACCCAGCCGCGTCGCCACTCGCAGATTGCAGAAATCCCCAAAGAATGTAGATAGATATATAACTCATCCTCTCTGTCGAACAGGAGTGTTCACTTTAATCAATACGTCACATACCCATCCCCTACGTTATGTTCCAACTTTGGCGCGGCCTTGCGGCGCTCGTCGCTTGCGCATCAGTTGCGGCGTGTGGAGTCGCCCCTGACTCCATCGACGCCCTCAACCCACGTGGCGGTGGCTCTGCACGCACTGTAGACTTCACTCAGCTTGCGCGCAACCTGTCGCCCGGTGCCCACATCTATCTGCCAGGATCGGATGAATTCAATGCACTGTCGGCAAGATGGTCCAACCTGAGCGTGCCCGTAGCAAATGTTGTTGTTGTTCCCGCCACGGAGAATGATGTTTCCCAGACCGTAAGATATGTCCTTGCTGTTCCGCGATAAAGCTTACGGTCTAGATCAAATTCGCAAACAGCAAGTCGCTTCCATTCCTTGCTTCGAATGGCGTCCATGGATCAGTCACCACTCTCGGTCAGATGAAATCCGGCATTGAGATCTCCCTGAAGCAGCTGAACAGCATCAAGATTTCCAAGGATGGGCAGACGGTCACAATTGCTGGTGGAGCCAAGTCCAAGAACGTCACCGACACTCTGTGGGCGGCAGGAAAGCAGACCGGTTAGTAGACCGCCCCCTTCAGACAGTTCCATGCTAACTTTGCAGTAACTGGAACATGCGAGTGTGTCGGTTACCTTGGCCCAGCCCTTGGAGGCGGTCACGGATGGCTTCAGGGCCACCATGGACTCGTCTCTGATCAATTCGTCTCCATGAGAGTCGTCAAGGCCGACGGCAGCATCATCACCGTTGACAAGAACTCTGATGTCTTCTGGGCCATGAAGGGCGCCGGCCACAACTTTGGTATCGTCACTTCTGTTGTTTCCAAGATCTACGATATTCAGCACCCCAACTATGCCCTGCAGACCATCATTTTCAGTGGTGACAAGGTCGAGGCTGTCTACGAGCTTGCCAACAAGCTGTGGTTGACCGGTGGTACTGCCCCTGAGGGACTAATCAACTGGTCCTACTGGTTCTTCGATCCTACCATGGATGCCGACAAGGTGAGTTATTCTGCCGTCATACTAGCAACATTCTAACCCTCCATAGCCCGTCATCGCCATGTACCTCATTCAGGAGGGAGTTGACACCGTTGATGCAGCCTACACGAAGCCCTTCGCCGACCTGGGCCCAATCGTCAACACACCCACCTCCGGAACCTACCTCGACCTGGCCAAGTGGACCGGCATCTCCCTCTCCGACCCACCCTGCCAGAACAGCGGAAACGCCAACCCACGCTTCCCCATCTATCTCCAGTCGTACAACACCACCGCTCAGAAACAGGTGTACGACCTCTTCACCCAAGCCACCACCAGCCCAGGAACCCCCTACAGCGGCGCACTCTTCATGTTTGAGGGGTACTCCATGCAGGGAGTCAAGGCCATCGGCGATGATGCCACCGCCTTTGCTTACCGCTCTGACAACCTCCTCGTCGCCCCTCTCCTCACCTACAAGCCCAACGGAAAGGCACTCGACGACCAAACTTTCAAGCTCGGTAACCAGATTCGCCAGGCCCTTTACGAGGGCAGTGGACAGACCAGCCTAAACACGTATGTCAACTACGCGTATGGTGACGAGACACCAAAGGCATGGTATGGTGCAGATCAGTGGAGGCAGGATCGCCTGCGTTCGTTAAAGAACAAGTATGATCCGAAGGGGAGGTTCAGCTTTTATGCACCAATTGCATAGATGAGTGGGGATGATGTTTGATATACTTGCGATATATGCGAGATAATGCTTCGAGTATAAGTCGGTTAATCATGAAACTTCACAGAGGTAGTTATACAGCATAGTTATAATATAATACCTAATTGGCTTAATTAACGGCCGATAAATATTGATGGACGGCATTCTCATCTTTATAGTAGCTCCTTTGATTAATTGACCTATCAAGAGGTTTTTCTTCGGCGTCTTCAACTTTACAATCGAAATCATTTCCAAATGGTTCGCAAACTATTCTGCTTGTAAAATTGAAGAGGCGCGGGAATGATCCCCGGTGATTAGATTGTGACTACATCTTGCTACAAATGACATACCGGAAAACGGATTTATACTCCGTACTCCGCCGACCCTCGGTATTTTGGAGACTCTTTAACACCAAACAGACAAACAACCCCACACTGCACATCACATGCGGCTCTGTCCATTCCCACTCCAAATCTCCAATCTCCAAGTTTCTCCAAAAAACCAGCAACATGCAGGCAACATGTGGACAATAATGTGGAGTTGAAAATCGCCGATTGGCCCCTGGCTAATATGAACGTGGAACTGATAAACCCAGAATAAGCGCAGTTCATTCCTTGATCAGGGTGGTAATCCCTGCTACCAAGCCCTTGAAAAGAGGGGCAGCCAAGCCACACCGCGCTAGCTCGGTAGGGTAGCCGCCAAGACTTCCCCACGAACGCAGGCTCGGCAAGGCTTGCCCATATTGTGGTGCTGTCAGAGCTTCGAGTCAGAAAGCTTCGTGTCAGTCAACCGCAATCATGGACGGGTCATGTACGGACCATGGTGAGAAAGGCATCTCAAGTCTGGTCACAGCTGCCAAAAGCATGCAGGAAACAAGGAAATTCGGAAATGATCAGCATCAATAATCTCCCGTCCTCAACCTCGTACCGCCGAGTCAGCTATTTTCACTTTCACTTTTTGATATGGAGCGGCTTCGAAGAGGGCTTAGCCTCAGCAGAGCAGAAAGCTCTTACGTAGTAGCTTTTTATTCAAGCTTAATGAATAACCGGGGTGATTAGTGCTGAGAATGTATGGAGACCTCATAATATAAGTATCATTCCATTCCTCAGTCTCCAACTATCGAAACTTGCACACCAGCAAATCTTTTCAAAATGCAGTTCCGTTCCCTCGCACTCTTCAGCGCGCTCTGCGCCACGACCGTTCTGGCCGCGGAGACTATTGTCTACCCCAACACCATCAAGACCGGCCCCAGCGAGGCTCTCTACGTCTCTGGAGAGTCTGGCTTCGATGGACCAAAGATGTCCCCCGGCATCAATGCCACCACCTTCGACTGGTGGTACTTTGATGCCGTTGCGACTGACGGCTCTGCTGCGGTCGTCATGGTCTTCTACCTGTCTACCGACTTGGGCTTCCCATTCGTGCCCCCGCTTTCGTCCCTCTCGGTTGATATCTTTGCCACCTTCGATGATGGAAGCCTGGTTTTCATGCCATTGAACAACCTCCCATACAAGGCTGGACAGGCCACCGTTGTCACCGACGGTGACGGAGCTTCTGGTAACTGGCAAGGAACTGGTTTCTCTTTCGAGGGATCCCCAGACTTGTCCACTTACACCGTCAAGGTTGACAGCCCGGTTCTTGCCATCAAGGGTACGCTCGAGCTGAAGTCTGTGAGTATATTCCAGAAATTCCGCTCCATAACACATACTAACCTTCTAGCGTGCACCTGCCCACTACCCATGTGGACCCAACGAGGCTGGCCAGAGACTTGATGTCTCACCCAATGTCGGATGGGCTAATGCTATGCCTGATGCGGATGCCGTTGCAGACTTCACCGTCCTTGGCAGACCCCTCAAGTTCACCGGTGTCGGATACCACGACAAGGTAAGCTTTCCGAGACCTCTCCAAGACTCCTACTAACGCACACAGAACTGGGGAGACAAGCCTTTCACCACCCACGTCAGCTCTTGGTACTGGGGACACGGCAGACTCGGCCCGTACTCCATCGTCTGGTTCGATGTCCTCGGAAAGGACGGAACCGAGTACTTCAGCAGCTACGCCGCCAAGGACGGCAAGATCATTGCCACGCAGTGCGGTCCGGGATCCATCAAGGTCCGCCCAACCGGACACAACTCCCAGTACCCGCCAAAGGTCACCTCTGGCAACCCAGAGGGTCTTCACATCGACCTTGACCTCGGCGAGGGTGGTATGCTCCGCGTTGATGTCAAGGCTCACACCGTCCTTGCTGATGCTTTCCTCTACTATCGTGCCTCTGGTCTGCTCAGTGGTGGTGTTGATGGTGGACCCACGTACACTGGTGTTTCCGTGTACGAGGAGTTCAAGTTCCAATTCTAAGCGAATTTTGTACCAGTAGTTTAATCACAATATAAAACTATCATATTTATTACTTCTTCAATTATGGCGTAACTGCATATAGTAATTCATAGCAATATAACCCACCTTATAACCGCGGCAAGTAATGAATCCTGCCTAATTCGGTAATATCGTGCTGGTCAATGCATATTTAAGCTCGAAATATGCAAATAGTGGGGGCATGGGGAGCCGACCTTCCCCGGAAAAAAGCGCCACTATGTCATTCCTCGAGTGTCATGTAGGTCGCTTGGCGGCGATAAGCTCGGTATGGGCATTTGGAGATCGACCAGGCTGACTCGAATGCTTGCGGCTAAAGCCTTATTTCCCCAGCTTAACATCTGGGGAAGCGTCCTTCTCCAATAGCTCTTTTGTTTACTCACAGGACGCCACGTTGTGATCTGATACTCTGAAGATGATCTACCAGAACCCCCAAACCATCCAGGTGCCAAATGTAGATATCCTGACGCTTCTTTTTGGTAATTTATGTCTTTTCGCAGTCACGGATTTCGATGCTAACGGATACATTTTATAGACCATGAGCTGTGCAGCGCCAAGGAGGACTCGCTCCTCCACGCCGAAGCCGCAAACCCCGAACGAAGCATAACAAAGTCACAGGCACGGGTCTTGACAAAGAAGATTGCTTATGGTCTACGCAATGGATTCGGCATTGGAGCCAACGGCCCTGGAAAGGACGTTGTGATGGTGATGTGCTCGGGGCAGTCGTTGCTCCCGATGCTCTTCTACGGCGTGATAGCCGCAGAGGGTGTCTACTCCGCCGTCAGCACTTCCGCCACCGTGTCCGAATTGTCGAAGCAGATGGATCAGTGCCCGGTCAGCCTTCTTGTGTGCACTCCGGATACGAGGGAGGTTGCATGCAAGGCCGCTGAAATGACTGGGTTGTCGAATGCCAAGATTGTGGTTCTGGAATCGAGTTCAGAGTGGAGTCTCAGATCGCTATCGACGAGCACAAATTATATTGCGGGGAAGCAGCTGGACTGGAGAAGGATCACAAACGCAAAGGAGCTCGAAAACTCTCTAATATGCCTGCTCTTTTCGTCTGGGACGACTGGCCCGCCAAAGGGGGTACGACTCTCTCACACAAACCTGGTATCCGAAGCAGTCCTCCCTGGCGAGATATCAAAGGCGCATTTGAAGAAGGCTGAGGCTGCCGGCGCTCCTCCATTCGAATACCGCACTCTTGCCCATCTCCCCGTCGCCCACATCGCAGGGCTGCAGGGATACCTCGTGAACCCATTCTACGCCGGAGGACTGGTATACTGGATGCAGAAATTCGACTTTGCGCAGTTCATGGACAACATGAGAAGGTTCCGCATCACGATGCTCTTCAGTGTTCCGGCCATCTACCTCTTGATAGCCAAGTCGCCGGATGTGACGGACCACTTTGACTCGTTGATGCTTGCCCAGAGTGGTGCTGCTCCTCTGGGGCCGGAGATCCAACGGGCCGCGAGCATGAAGCTTGGAAAGGGCAAGACGTTCATCAGTCAGACTTGGGGACTGAGCGAGACGACGGGTAGCGCGAGCTCCAATCTTTGGGGACCAAAGGACGAGACTGGAAGCGTTGGAACGTTGCTTCCAAACATTTTGCTGAGGTGCGCATCCACTACCTCCTTATATTACGCCTACTAATGGAACGCAGGCTCGTCGATGAGGATTTCAAAGATGTCGAGGCTGGAAAGCCAGGTGAGATACTTATCAAGGGGCCAGTAATCTCAAAGGGGTATTACAACAACCCAGAGGCCACCGCGGGATCTGTTCATGGCGACTGGTTTTGCACGGGTGATATTGGCATCATGCGTGAGGAGAAGCTCTATATCGTGGACAGAAAGAAGGTGAGTGAATTCGTCGTACTACTTGACACAACTAACAATCCAGGAACTCATCAAATACAACGCCCACCAAGTTGCACCAGCGGAACTCGAAGCCATTCTACTCTCGCATCCTCTCATCTTGGATGCTGCTGTTATCGGAGTTCAGGGAGACGTAACCGAGTTGCCAAGAGCGTATGTGGTCGCTGACCAGACCAAGATTTCGAAAGAGCAAATTCACGAAGTTGTCAACAGCGTGGTGGCGAGTTACAAACGGCTCAGGGGTGGCGTTTTCTATATCGATGCGATTCCAAAGACTGCCTCTGGAAAGATTCTCCGGAAGGATCTTCGACAATTGGCAGAGAGGACCAAGTCAAAGCTGTAGATTTGTAGACAAACTAACATATATTCTAAACTCCTGGTATCAAGGAGCATGACTGCACAACTATGCATACCTGTTATGCGCCTGCACAAATATCTCCGTTGATCCGCAGTGGCAACAAACTGACTCCTCTTTCACAACTCAGCGAGCACACGTGACACACCATTTTTAGACATGGAGGGCGGGATACCAGCGGTCCGTACCGGGTGAATAACTCCACGGCCATAGTTATGCAGACGGTTTTACCTGCAAACTGCGTACTCCATGACTGACTCGTAGTCGTCGTCGGCAGCAAACGAACTCCCGTTAATAGTGCCCGCTGATGACTAATTACTCTGCGGCGACCGCTATAACATCATAATTCTTAGAAATAGCTGTTGATAACTATTGATAACTGCTGATGACAGTTGATACTTAATCTGATACGCCGGCAGTTATTCATCATTGGCCCACTATTCCAGGGGTTTATGCGTCTGAGTGGCGGACGCGGGGTTGTATATATGGTGGCGCGTCTCCACTCTTACCTCGGCTGCTGACTCTGCCCAACTGACATCCTTGCCTTCTTCGCACATTTCTCTCGCTCTGCGCATGCAAAATGACGACCATGGCTTGCTACCAAATGTCTATGTCAGGCACCGCGGTCTAATCCAGCTCATGAAAGTTACTTCGTCATCTAACCCCACGCCTCGGGCCATATCTCCATATTCAAAAAGTATATTCCTATCGTGATTCGTAGTCTCTACTCTGTATATGTTGCCTTCCCATCTCCGTGATTTCCGTGATTTCCCATATAGAAGCTGTTTATGGTCACTTAAAAAAGTTCTCCCTGATAGCATTCATCCAAATTCATCAACAAAATTTGTCACAATGGCACCCGAAAAGGATATCCACGATATTTGGGGTTACAAGTATGAATTTACCGACCTGCATTGGACTGAGGAGCAGCAGATGCCGTTGAGGTACTCATACGATACCCTGGGAGAGGATGTGTTAGCGCGTGTGAAGGACTTGCAGATGAAAAAGGCGGCAGAGAATGGCGAGGCGGCTGGCAAGGGCGCACCAAGGAAGACGGACCTGTACGAGTCGCTCAAGTCAATCGCTCTGAGCAAGGAAGACCCAGTTGTTACCAAGTTTTGGGAAGACGTGCATACCGTGCCGGAATGGGTCGACTGGGACCAAATCAAGCGTGGACAAGATGTGAGGAATATCGGATTCTTTTTATAATCACGTGCTGACGCGTCAAAAGGTCTTTTACAGATATGGGGAGGCTTCGATGACCGGTCTAGCCTTTTCGAGTCTGCTGGGGGGGATGGTGAGTGTTCCTGTCAATGCTATTTCCGCATAATTCTGACGTATCAAGGCCGCCGCCCGAATTGTTGAGACGCTGGCGAGGACAGGAGGCTTTGCTCCAAGAGTGGCCAGGAATCGAATGTATGCATCACATCCGTCAGTATGGACACCATTCTAATTCGTATGATAGGTTAGAGACCACCCAGTTTGTTCTGCAGGTCACCAACTCTCTGGAATCCGTCCAGCCAGGCGGTGATGGACACGTTTCTGCCATCCGTGTGCGTCTTCTTCACGCCATGGTCCGCAATAAGATTCTCGCCATGGCCAAAGAGAGGGAGGATTACTATGATGTCAAGGAGTTTGGAACACCAATTAATGACCTGGATTCCATTGGCACCATCTCAACGTTTTCCGCTCAGCTTATCTGGATCGCCTTGCCCGCTCAGGGCATCTACATGCGGGAGCAAGAAATCGAGGATTACGTTGCATTGTGGCGTCTGGTGGCGTACTATATGGGGACCCCCACCGATGTCCTGAGGACACCAGCGTCTACCAAGGCAATTATGGAAAGTATCTTGGAGGCGGACCTGAAGCCGAGCAACTCGAGCAAGGTGCTTGCGGCAAACATCATCATGGCTCTCGCCGACAAGGCCCCGACATTTCCTTCGGCAGATTACCTCCGGGCCCAGGCTCGCTGGCTCAACGGCTCCAAGCTGGCCGATGCGCTCGAAATCCCCAAATCCACCTACCTTAGCGTGACACTGGTCATGGTTCAGTGTATCGTTATTTGCGCATCAAGTTACATTTACCGATCGATTCCGATTCTAGACAGGTGGAAGGTTGAGTACATGCGAAAGCGACTCTTCCATGTTCTTATGGAAGGCAAGCACGGCATGAAGGGAAAGAAGACAAAGTATGAGTTGCAGTATATCCCCGGGTTCAACACCGTTACGGAGCAAGGCGAGGTTGCCAGTGGCTTGTCGATTGGAAAGGCAGGCAGCCGCGACACGAGGAATCTCATAATCTTAGGCGTGCTTTTGGTTATTCTGGGCTGTACTATTTACTTTTGGTACAAGGTAGCCATGATGGCGATGCATTGGATACGATAGAGCGGCGAATAATATAGACGAAGTTAGATGGCCGTTATGACATTAGATTAGACCTAGAATTTATAGAAATTGGATCAATCACGATATACTCCACGATATACACATTCAACGATGAGACACTCCGATAAGATTAAATCTAGACGCATCCATTTTGATGGCTATAATGATCTTACATTAGAGGCAAGTTCCAAAAAAAAAGCACGATCGATCGAAATACCCACTCCCCGACGATGCGAATTGCGGGGGTGGGTCAGTCTTCCCCGTGTTGCGATAAACTCAATATCATGTGCCATTACTTCCAAGCTCCTAGGAACAACACGCACATGTCAATCCGATATCGTAAGAACCCCTGCCAATCCATCACGATCTTTGAACTAAGCCACCAGCGACTGGGGAGCCTGGTATCAGGCCATGGGGTCTCCACGAACCATTGGGGGGAATAACGCGGGGAAGGCAGATCCCCCAATGAAAGCGGGCCTGACTCAATTTAATCGATGTCAAGTTCCCCGCAACTCGCGCACACCATCAAATGGGTGGCACACCCATGTACAAATCCTTGTATAGCTGTCTTATTCCCGATTGACATGATCTGCCCTTAAATTACTTGCAATCTCCCTCCAAAGCAAAGTACTCTACTCCTTCGTACTTGACTCTGTGTTCCCGTCCGCGACTCACTCGACTTCCATTTCTACACGTTCCTTCTTAACTTTCATTAAATCTCTACATTACCATTTCATTGTCTCAGTCGCCAGAATGAAGACCACGGGCGACGAGTCGTCTAGTGAGAGGAAAGGGGCTGAGGTAGAGCAGATCGAGAACTACCACACGACGAAACCTACCTTTGGAGCAAAGGTCAAGAACCATTTCAAGCGGTTTTGGTGGGCGCATGTCCTCGCTTTCTGCGCTGGATTCCTCATTATCGCATTATGCCTGTAAGTTACTCTCTCCATCTTTGACGCGTCGAGACTTATCCTTCCAGTGTATACGTGGGAATGCCCAGGATTGCGCAAAAGGCTATCGACGAGTCAACTTTGAGCTACAACAGCCTGAAGTTCATGAAGCCATCGTTGGAGTCCCTCAGTCTCTCCGTCGACGCTGAGCAACACAGCGACACCCCGTTCACCCCGACGCTGGACCCATTCAACGTCAGCCTGCACCTCGTGACTGATGGGATTACCTCGGAGAAGGTCATCACATTGCTCGAAATGCCCCAGCTCCATGTCCAACACCCTGATACCAGCATCGTCGTCAACGATCAGGTAGCAAAAATTGTCGACATGGAACAGGTCACTGCTTTTGCCAAGCAGGTCTTGGTGCAGGAGAGCATCGAAGTTAGAATGGAGGGTTCGACCAAGCTGCACCTCGGCAAGTTGCCCGTCAACAGTGTCAACTACAACTCTTCCATCACATTCAAAGGTATGTTTGCAGCACCCTCCTACTCTCGAGCTCGAGCTGACTCGTCTAGCACTCAATGGCCTGAAGGGTTTCAACATTACCGACCAGAAGGTCGACCTGATGGCAAAGCCTGGCAAGCCCAACTTGACCGGAATGGCACTTATCCCCAACCCATCTGTCTTGACAGTTGAGCTTGTATGCGCCTCCGTTATCGCATTGTCACTACATAAGCTAACTCAATACAGGGCAAAGTCACGATGAACATCTCCACCAAGGAGAAGGGTCTCATCGGTAACAGCACCATCGAAAACTTTGTCTTGAAGCCAGGACAGAACTTGCTTCCCATGGAGGCCATTGTTGACACGGCGCTCGCGCTCGGCAGTGTGGATAAGCAGGGCATGGTCAACATGATTATCGTCGGCCAGACGGCCGTCTACAATGGCGTTCACCTGCCATACTACGTATGTCAATCCACCAAATACCCTTCGAGATGACCACATGCTAATGGAGTAAATTTTAGGAGGCAGCACTGAAGAGCCACACCCTAACTCTTGCGGTGGACCTTCAGTCACTTCTTGGGAGCATTTAAATTTGATACCACAAGTGGGGAGGAGGCGTTGGTAATGACATTGTTTTTGTAGTGGCCGCACATAGGCTTTCTTTCATGCATCATATCTAGATTGAACAATCAACACCATCTTGAAAATATGTGCGCACATTTTCGTATTTGGATAGAACAGTAAACACGATCTTCAAACTAGGCTGTCAGATGATGCGACAGTGGGTATTCCAGTGACAGGTTGCCCGCTGTATTCTTGGCTGTAGAGAGGTCAGTGTCAAATTCTGTCTGTTTGCGGGGAAGCCCCACGGCTGCGCTGAGCGCCTGTGCTGCCAATTTAAGATTGCGACTCGGTGAATTTGGGCTGTGTTAGGCAGTCCGCTTGGCTTTGGGAGTTTGTGCCCGTCTTGGCTTTTTTGCGGGGGACCCCATGGCGCACGGTGTGTTGGACTGCAGATTACAATCTTGATGGACGGGGGTGTTCCAGGCAGGCTTTGTCGCTTATGCCACCCCACTAAATTTACCATGTGGCAGACCTCGAAAATAGAATATTTGATTCGGAAGGTGGACAGTGCCCTGTGCCGTTATACTTTGTTTTCATCCCGCAAATAACCATGTCTGACTCGTCAGAACGACATCATAGACGTTCTCATATGGAAGTTGGTCACGACCCCACGCATGATATTCAACAAAGTGCGAAAATATGATTATATAATACTCTTCATTAAATCAAACGCAAATAAATACACAGGCAGTACAAAACAATATTTACATGGAATTAATTCCCATCACTATTCAAAACAATTGACACAAAGCCGACTTGAAATAAATAACAATGGGAAGGCGTCCCCTCCCAAGAACGTAATCATCGCAGCACACTTCATATCTCCTGTAGCTTGACTCGAGAGATTTACATGCTAGGCATGTTGAGACCCGGGATCGGGATGTTGTTAAGGATGCCCTTGGCAACGTCCAAGACAATGTTGAGGCCGGGGATCTGCTCGAGCATGGTCATGACTTGGGTGAAAGCCTCAAGGAGAGGGTTGTAGAGTTCTTGCCAGAGCTTGGCTGTTTGGGAAAAAGAATTAGCAAATATCCCACGTCCACTCCGAGGGGATGTGACTTACAGGCAGTGGTCGTGCCCAAGAAGGAGAGGAAGAGACTGAGAAGAGTTCCAGCAATGTTGTTGATGGCACCAGCAATGGCAGTGGCGATGGCAGCAGGGTCGGTTGGGAGCTGGCGGGCGCTGACGGGGGCGGCGCCAGACTTGATGGAATCGGTGGCGTTCTTGAAGGCAGAAGTCATATCGACAAAGGCGGCCTTGATGGCAGCAACGGGGGCCTCGATATCGGCAGGCTTGGAGAGTGGCTTAATCTGCTCGACGTTTGTCTCTATCGGAAGGAATTAGAATGCGTCCCAACAGTCTGTGGGTGATAAACTAACTGATGAGCGCAGCGGATGCGGTAATGTCATCCTGGAGGGTCTTCAGAGCAGCAACGGCTGCCTGTCCCTGATTAAGAGAGGCATCTCTCTTGGTGACGGCTGCGATTCCGGCACCTTGTGTCGAGTTAGCTTTGCGATTTGACTGCCCAATTGAGCTCTCTCGAGCCCAGTTGAAGGCTGGAACTCGCAGAAAACTTACCAACGCAGAGGGCGGAGACAATGAAGCGGCTGAAAAGCATGATTATTGATTAATGTAGAGGCTGAGAATAGTATTCGAATATGAGATGGCAAGAAACAAAATTCCATGAGGATTTACATATTATTTATCATATCGAGCTGCTCGCTTAAACCTGCCGCGTTCCTGTATTAATCCATGCCTCGGTAGCTTATAGCTTTGGTCCCACTTGACTCGGCCGGAATGACTCGGCAACTCTTAGGACGGGGACCACTAATGGCGCAGAACCCTGGGTGCCAAGAAGCCGGGTGTCGAAGCAGGTTCAAACGATAAGATTATACTTTGGTAGGGCAACTCATTAGATAACTCTAATCCAAACTCCGCTGAATGCCAACTTTTGGACGCATTGGTAATGCGAGTAAGAAATATGGTACGAAACCCCAGCCAACGGACTTGCCCCCGTGTGTTCCCCGAGGCATTTTCTCCGAATGCGCTATTTCTCCGAATTTCCCCTCAGTGGGCCCACGTGATTGCATGTTTGGGCACAACTCCAAATGCCCCTCACATCCCCAAAATACGAAACGGGGAGAGTAGTCAAGTCAAAAGATAGTCAATTTGCTTGTGATATGAGTTGTTATCCTTATCATCCCACGTGGGAACGAAAACGGCAGTTAAAACCTTAAAAATACTATACAATTGCGTTATCGAGTGAACATTCTCCGAGATAAACTTCCTCACGAGACTTCCTCATGAGTCGTAACACTGAACCAAGCCCTCAAAAGAGCAGGTCCGCAACCGCCCGATGCCTCCTCCCTTAGAACTTCTCGGCTTCCTTGGGCCGACTTAGGGGTAGTTTGTTCGTTTGACCTCGAAGCACATGTCTGTTGCTGTCGTCGGTCCGCCATAACTAAACCTGTGATAACATAATTCTTGTTGTCGTCATGGAACTATTGCTCTTTGATAAGAGTTTTGATGGAGTCTCCTCTGCTTCCGCACGTGTGCTTCTGCACGTGTGCTTCTGCACGTGGGCATATCCATTGGGCTATCCAACTTGAGGGAAGCTATCGAAAAGTTCCGCAATCTCGCCATCGGTGAAGCCGGCAGAAAACAAGATGTCTGGCGTGGTTGCATCTTCAGGGGGGCTCTCGACGAAACCCGTCGACTGATTAGGCGGCTGGTGATACACAGGCATTTCATTTTCAATCAACGTGATATCTCCTGCCAGTTCCGGGAATTTCTCGAGGAAAGGCCTTTCGACGCCCCAGTATTTGATGTTGCTGTGGTACTGTGCAAACATTGGGCTCAATCGATAAGTGTTTGAATCCCTATCGTAGACGTACGTATCTTGGAAAGAATACGGCCAGCTGAACTTGTAGTGGCGACGGAAATAGGCGGAAAAGTCGCCTGTAGCAAAGTAGCCGTGGTTGCTATCAATAAGGCGATCACGCAGAGCGGGCCTGATGATAATTAGCAATAGTCATACCTTGCGATTCCGATTTGCACTCACCACACGAAGAAGTCGACGGCGATAGGGTGTTGCTTGGTACGCTGCGAAAATCTGGAAAGGTCAGCGATAATCCAACATTCCCGAACCAAGATGACTTACGATGGTCGCTGCCATTCCGGCATATCCTCCCAGTTACCCTTCTCGGGATCAATGTGATACTACACCTGGTCAATATGTGAATTCGGCAGTCGAGACGGCAGGCTTACCTTGAGGAGCATGTGACTTTTGTACATAAATGCAGCCCTGCTCACCTGATCAAGCTGTGAGAAGACCTGATCAATATCTGCGAGTGCCTTCATAATCGGATTACTACGCTCCCAGGTATCCAGCGACGCCCAGCCGTTGATCACTGCCTTGAAAATCAAATTCGCATAGTCCGAAGGACTCAAGCGTAATGCAGCCGCCGCAGCCGCCGGGGTGACTGTCGAGATCTGAGAGTAGATCTTGTTCGACTTCTCCCAGATTTGGCATTGCATACCACGTGTCGCTGGGCGGGCTGGTGGTGGCATCATAGTCGACATAGGGCTAAGGAAAGCCGCCCATGGGCTAAGGTCGATGGGGCTGTTGTCGGTCTTGTCTACAACCTTCTTATCCATCCAAGACTCGGTGTAATTGAGAACGTTCCCCGAGTTGTTCTCGGCCGTGATCTCCCCAACAGTTTGTCGACGTTTTCGAGACTGTTCCACATTTGGAACAAGGTTGCTTGAAACAGTCGGCCTGGCATCATCAATAGCACGCTTTGCAGGTGCTACACTTGTCTGAGAATTTTCTGGGTTGTTGGTGACAGCGCCTTCGACAGCTGGACCCTGTGGGTTATTGCCCGCAGGTTGCCCTGGAACATTGGCCAAGCCCAGATGCTGAGGATTTGGTCTGTGGTGTGTTAGTTTGGACAATGTGGCCGGCATAAGGGCTCATACAATGGAGTCGGCTCGCACGACATGACGCTCAAGGCCGACTTTGCACTATTGATAATCTTCCGGAGACGCTCATTCTCCGACCGGAGTTGCCACACCATTTCCATGAGCTCGCTCGTAGCCGCATTCCCATTTTCCTTTCGAAGAATCGCAATCATGTTCTCGAGGTGATCCGTGTGTGACCTCTGCCTCTCGCGAGAGTTTCTCTGTGCCTTCCTGTCTGCCTCCCGCTTTCGTTGACTCCGGAGATCCGCATCAGCCCGCTGTCGTTTTGCTGGCCTCGCGGCCACGGCCGGAGGTGAAATGTCGCTCATGTTTGTGATAATTCAACCGGTATTTTTTATTTTAAGCAATCTTGGGTGTTATTTCTATTCACGATCGATTTTAGAGAGAATAAATCAAAGACATGAGTGCGGGGAAACCAGAGGTTGAAGACGTCTTGGGTTGATTCAGGGCTAATGGAACTGGATTCTGGGATGTTGTGGGGAAATGGGGAAATGGGGGTAAGGCTTGTGGGGAAGTGAGCCGGTGGAGTGAATATTAGGGGGCAGAGCGTGCGTTTCGTCCGTGCTTTGTGCAGTGCACAGTGCGCGGAAGGCGCATACTAGTGTGGTCGTATGTGGTGCTATACATGCATACGAATACGGCGGGCGGGCGGCGAACAAGGACTTCCGTTGCGACGTCAGAGCCTCGGCCGAATGCTGGGCGAAACCCGAAACCCCACAATCCAGTCTGTTTTGACATCTGACAGCCCGGAGAAGAATCAACTCGGTCCGTTCCTATACGCCAAATAGAATATATTATCGAGGATTGCTAAGTCATTCCACCTGAATACACCCGGGGCAAGTTGACGCAGGATACGTCGATTTGTATGCCCGTTTGATCCTCAGCGATGCTCCAAATTGTGCAGACTGCGCCTACAGGATCAGCACATCCCCTCAGTGGGTCTGTGTCGGCGTCTGTGTGATATGAACGTTACCAACAGGCTAGCGTAAGGTGATCAATCCCCAACAACAAAATACTGGGCTCATTAATCGCCAATTCTTTCCAAATGTCGGGGCCACTTCTCAGCGAACCTCCGCCATTGCATCTCGCCTCAAGAACTTTCCTCCGTCCCCACAGACCCGCCGTCATAGTTCATGGGCGGATGGCCGGTTATTGAAGCTTTTGCGCCGACTAATGGGGCCCAGCCCGCTTGGTTTTGTCTTTAACTTGCAAGAAATCGGTGGCGAAGCTTCTACAAACGCCGTGCCGTGTGCCCAGAATCATCTCCAGCCTTTTAATATCCAGATCAGCAATTGTTGCCAATCGCATCTCGTCCACAAACTAGCCCTGGAAACGATGAGACAGGGGTACACTTTCGGTCGTGTCTGGCCGATAGTTGACCAGAATAACACAACACCCAGTGCCACGGATTAGGAAATATGACGAGTGCCCACTGGTGATCATGGAGATCGATGCGGCGCTGGTTGGTGCCAATGTTGCCGGTTATAGTGGTTGTGAATCCAGCCTTACAATAAGCTCGGCTTGGGAGTCCGAGCGGGGTTGTATATAGTGGTTACAGTAAGGGGATTGCATATTTACAGTTAACTGGTCCCATAAGTGCGATTTTATGGTTTCCCATGGATGCAGGAACGCATGCAGGGGCGCCTGGCCATGGAAGAGCATGGCTAGGCGATGATGCGTAGATCTTATGCACAGTTTGTACGTGGCTTTGGTCTGAAGCCGACATGGATAAGACAGTGTTTGAGTACTGTTTTGCAAGGGGCGTCCCTTTTGAGAGTTTCAGGGGCAATGAACCCCATTTGGTATACCGGTTGGTCTCGTGCTCTCCTTTGATACATGTCAGCTGATATTGATAGTTATAACTTTTTATTTATGTAACAACTGTAGCTACAAGGTTGCTGCTGCAGTGCTATCAAAGCCCCTTGGCAGCAGCTAAATATCCAACTCCGTCTCTACAACCCCTGGATCACCCATGGTTCGTATGTGGCGATTTTGCCTTTTATGGCTTACAACCTCGATCCACCGTTGGCGTTCTCCGCCTTGACCTCAACAAGTAGCTTGCCTACACGGACACAAAGTTAGCCTGGTGAATCAAGCTTGGATATCAATTGAGACGTACCGGTGTTGATTCCGTTGTACAGAGCAACCAGCGCCTGCTCAGCAGCACGCAGTCCTCCCTTGACAATTGTCTCCTTGCGCTTCAGCTTTCCATCCGAGAGCCACTGCACAAGCTCTCTACGTGCAGCAGGGAACTCCTTGACGTAGTCGAATACGATGAACCCTTCCATTCTGGGAATTGTCAGCTGCAATTCTTTAACCTATAACGATCTCGACTTACCTGATGCGCATGGCAATGACCATGGAGATGTTCTACGGAAAGTTAGTCTTGAATAGGGCTAAAATGGTTAGGGAACAACCTTTGGTCCAGTTGGCTTGGCGTCGTTGTACTGCGAGATAGCTGCCACAAAGTCAGAACACCGCCAGATCCCCGCGCGACAGAAACCTTACCACCGCACATGATGAATCTCGAATGAGCCTTGGCTCTCGACAGAGCCATCTCGAGGATCTCTCCTCCGACATTATCAAAGAAAACATCAATCAAGTCCTTTGTCGCCTCCTTGAACTGAGCACGGAAGTTGGGGTCCTTGTAGTTGAGCGCACCGTCACAACCAAGCTCCTTCAGCCACTCGACCTTGTCATCGCTACCCGCAAGACCCAGGACCTTGGCTCCCTTCAGCTTCGCAATCTGGCACACGACGCTTCCGGTCGCTCCAGCGGCGCCCGAGACGACGACAAAGTCGCCAGCCTTGACCTTTCCGACATCAATCAGACCGAAATACGCAGTCAGGCCAGTCATTCCAAGAACACCAAGCGCGTCCGTAACCTGTCCGCCAGCCGGGACCTCGAGCTTCGTGAGCTCCTTCTCCTTGGCGATCGCCTGCTCGGTCCAGCCGGTGGAGCAGGTGACATAGTTGCCCTCGGCGAACTTTGCGGACTTGGAGGCCAGCACCTTTGCGATAACGGCACCGCGCATCTTCTCGCCGATCTGCACCGGAGGGACATATGACCGCGTGTCTGTGAGGCTTGTCAGAGGCATGGTCAAAAATTGAGGGGTGTCACGTGAGCAGGGGAAGGTGCTCACCGTTCAACCAGCCCCGCATCGCAGGATCAAGACTGAGGTACAGCGTGTCGACGAGGACTTCGCCATCCTTCAGATCTGAGGCCGACAGGGCCTTGTGCTCCTTCACGGTGAACGTCTCACCGGGAACGATGAGGGACGTTGGGCGCTTTGCCAGGACAACGGATTGGTAGGTGGATTGGGCCATAATTGCTGTAATGATGATGAAATTGAATTTCAAACTGCAGTTTCTATGCAATGCGCAGCGAGCTGAATACTTATATACGGCGGCTTTTTTCTCTTAATATCAATATTAACTGCCGTCGATTATAAATACGACAACGATTATTAATCTTTTAATAGTATTCGAATCCACAAGTGCTCATTCGAAGCTCTCCAAGACGTCTGTTTCGAGGGGATATTTAGGTTATCGCAAAAACGTGCCTCGGCACCTAGGCTACAGCTGAGACCAATCAGCGGCCTGAAAACCAACGGACATCTGGGCCCTTCAAAAATAGAGTCACGTGTGCATCTAGCCGCATATGGCCCCTTGAAAATCTTCCTTGGAAATAACCTTAATTTTTTTGCAGGATATCTCCTTTCAATTATGTAGATATAATTGATGAGAAAACAAGACAAAACGATGTAGAGGACATAGTTTAGCTAGTAAATACATGGCTTTGCCATTATCGTCATTTTTGGAAAGTTTTAGACCCAAACAAGAAAATCATCGCCACAGTGCCACTTGGCCCCACCTTAGAGGGTGGGCATTTATCGCTCGACTACACACCTCGCAAGTATCCAGGCCCGTGGCGAGTATATGTGTTGATAAGGCGCCCTCATTGCCTTGACCGACTCCCACTGTACAATTTATCATCAAAGGCGGCCAGATGTCTTCCGAAAACGGCATCGCACCGCCAGTGACCTCCAACTCTGATGTGGTTGGGGGAGCCTCTGCTGCTAAATCCCAATCCGCTGCAACCACTGACCAAGCCAGAAAAACAAATCATAGTGCTTCGGAAAGTCGTATATTAGAAGCTGGATCTCAGATTCTCAACGGCAGTGCTGGGGCATCTCAGAAATCAACAAAATCCAGACAAATGCAGGTCATTGACATCAAAAAGGACTTGTCGGCACTGGTTGCCCAGCAGATGCTGGACACGCCCGATGCCATTGCGCTAGAGGATGAGACAACGAAGCTTACTTACAGCGAGCTGGACCAAACAGTCACTTCCCTCGCCAATCGCCTCCGCGATCACGGAGTTGGCCGAGACAATCTCGTCGGGGTGCTTTTGGGACGCAGCGCAAATTATGTGATTGCCTGTCTTGCGGCCCTCCGCGCTGGCGGGGCCTTTTTGGTCCTCGAACTTGCCTACCCACCTAATCTTCTGGCGGATGTTATTGATGATGCCAAGCCAACCGTCGTAATCACAAACTCTGCTCAATCCAACCAATTCAACGCAGATATCCCCCTGATCCTCCTGGACGAACTCAAGCCGGATGCCTACCAATCTACGGTGAAGGGGCTCTCTCCTTTACCTGCTGACGATGACCTCGAACGTCTTGCCTTTGTGTCCTACTCTTCCGGCACCACCGGCCGACCCAAGGGGATTGCGAACCCCCATATGGCGCCGGTTCTGTCATATGACTTGAGGTTCCGCCTCAGTGATCTCGGTCCCGGAGACCGCGTGGCTTGCAACGTCTTCTTCGTTTGGGAAATTCTGCGCCCCCTTTTGAGAGGAGCAACTGTCTTCTGCGTCCCGGACGAGGCTAGTTACGACCCCGTTGCACTTGTGGATCTGCTCTCCCGCCAGGGCATCACGGAAACACTCATGACGCCAACCCTCCTTGCTGCAGTCCTCTCCAGACACCCAGATATTGAATCTGATCTCCCAGACCTTCGCACGCTGTGGTTTAACGGCGAGGTCGTCACCACGGATCTTGCTCGCCGTGCCATGAAATCTCTCCCAAAGACACGCCTTCTCAACTGCTACAGCGCCAGTGAAACCCATGAGATTGCCTGCGGCGATATCCGGGAAATCATTGATGAGGAGGCTCCTTACTGCCCCGTGGGTCAGCCCATGGAACCAGAATATACCTATATTCTTGATGCAAACCGTAACAAGGTCGATACTGGTGTTCCTGGAGAGCTGTTTGTTGGTGGATCTCTTCTCGCCAGGGGATATCTCAACCTTGCGGAAACCACCGCCGAGGCCTTCGTGGCCAACCCGTTTGACTCGACGCCGGGTGCTCGCATGTACAGGACTGGGGATCTGGCAAGAATGCTCCCGTCCGGGGTTCTCGAGATCACTGGCCGTGTAGGAGCCATGATCAAGGTCCGAGGCTATTCCGTCGTGCCTGGCAAGGTCGAGAATGCCATTATTGAGAAGCTGGCCGTCAAGCAATGCGCCGTTATCGCTCATGGCGATGGTCTCGATCGTCAGCTGGTTGCGTATATTGTCCATGACAAGGAGGATCCAGGAGACCGCCCTGTCCCCATCGTTGATGAGGCTGGATACAGTCTGGTGGCTCGACGAACGCTGTCGACATCGCTGGCTCAGTACATGATTCCAGCTCTGTGGGTCGAACTCGACGAATTGCCCACCAACAGAGTCTCTGGAAAGGCCGATATCAAGAAGCTACCTCCTCCAGTTGTCTCCATTTCTACCATTTTCAATCACACAAAGACTGAGCGTGACCCAAGAATCAACATCGAGTCCATCGCAGAGATTTGGGCTGCATCCCTCAACGTCCCATTCAACTCTGTGACGAAGGAGCACACCTTTTTCGATCTGGGCGGCCATTCTTTGACGCTCGCTGATCTTGCCACTAGGCTGTCGAGGGAATTTGGCTTCCTCGTCCCAGTCTCACGCCTTGTCGTCAACCCAACGCTCCAGGGCCACTTGGACGTTGTCCTCGCTGTTCGAGATGGACACACCGCTGCAGTACAGGCAGATTTGCCTGCCGTGTTGCGCGCCGACTGCACACTTCCCGAGACCATCCAGCCCGCCGGTCGCCCTGTGTGTTCGCTTGAAGATGCTCACACAGTCCTGTTGACTGGTGCCACCGGTTTCCTCGGCGCGTTCCTACTGTGCGATCTCCTGGAATCGACATCGGCCCGTATTTTGTGCCTCGTGCGCTTCACTGACCCCAAGGGAGAAGATGCCCCAGCGGGTGTCGCAAGGATACGCAAGAACTTGCTCGATCTGGGACTGTGGAAGGACTCGATCCTCGATCGTATCGAGGTCCTCCCGGGAAATCTCTCTCATAAACGACTGGGTCTTGGCATCGGTGCCTACAAGGAGCTTGTTGACAATGTCCAAGTTATTATCCACGCCGCAGCCACTGTCAACCTGGTCTACCCATACGCTGCCTTGCGGGATGCCAATGTGGGCGGCACAAGAAAGATTTTGCGCCTGGCAGGTCAAAGTGGCGCGACGCTGCAGTACGTCTCCACAAACGGCGTATTGCCGCCATCCGAGAAGGCATGGCCAGAGAGCTCGATGATTGAAGTGGACGCTGTTCCCGAGAGCCTAGTTGATGGTTACGGACAGACAAAGTATGTTGCCGAGGAGCTCGTTCATGAGGCAGGTCGCCGTGGAATGCCCGTGAGGATATTGCGATGCGGAACCATCAGCGGACACAGTACGTCCGGGTCGACCAACACTTACGATCTCTTCACTGCGCTGCTCGTGGAATCGCTCCACATCGGATATTATCCAGATATCGCCGGCTGGCGCGCGGAGATGACCCCAGTTGACCATGTTAGCAAGGCCATCACTACCATTTCCAATGATGTCCAGACAAAGCAGCGTGTGTTCCATCTTGGGGATTCCAACCCCGTGGAGACCAAGTCGCTGTTTGATAACCTCGCAGAGCTCGGATATCCAGCCGAGCCACTTGAATGGGAGAAGTGGGTTGCGCTTTGGACACAGAAGCGAGGCTCTGGAAAGAGAGGCGCCGGTGCCTTCACCGCTGACATTCTACGCGGGGGTATGCCAACCGTGGAATTCCTGAAGGATATCACCATCCTCGGCGACGAGGAATCGAAGCCCGTCCTCAGTGGTCTACAACGCCCCAAGATCGACGTCAAGTTGCTGGAGACCTATGCTCGCAACTGGTACGCCAGAGGTTGGCTGCCACGTCAACCCTTACGTCTGGGGCAGTTGAATGGGGTGAGTCTACCAAAGAAGGGTCCATTAAGCGGGCTCGTGGCTGTCATCACCGGTGCATCATCCGGAATCGGCGCTGCGACCGCTGAGGCTCTAGCCAAGGAAGGTGCCCATGTCGCACTTGCCGCTCGCCGCACTGAAGCCCTCGAATCTCTCAAGAAGAAGATCACAACATACGGCGGCAAGGTTCTCGTTCACCAGACCGATGTCACGAAGAAGGACCAAGTCGAAGCACTCGTCAAAGCCACTGAGGAGACTCTTGGCCCAGTTGACATCTTTGTTTCCTGCGCCGGTGTCATGTACTTCACCATGATGGCGAATGTGCAAACCGATGACTGGGAGCGCACCGTCGATGTGAACTGCAAAGGACTGCTCAACTGTCTGTCCTCCACGGTCCCCGGTATGTTGTCTCGGGGCCGCGGCCACATCGTTGCTATATCGTCGGATGCAGGCAGGAAGGTTTTCCCTGGTTTGGGTGTATACTCGGCGAGTAAATTCTTCGTCGAGGCGACGCTTCAAGGCCTGCGTGTCGAGACAGCAGGTTCCGGTCTGCGTGTCACTAGCGTCCAGCCAGGAAATGTGGCCACGGAGCTCTTGTCGATGTCGACCGATGCGGAGGCTCTCAAGCAATACGGAGAGCCATCGGGAGCAAAGGTCCTTGAGCCCGAGGATGTTGCGAATATGATTGTATATGCTCTGAGACAGCCGCAGCATGTTGCGGTGAACGAAGTGATGATTGAACCTCGCGATGAACCGATTTGATGGACTGGATAGGATGAGGTGGAATATGCTGTATTTAGGCTAGATTGCGATAGAGGAGGTTTCTAAACGATTATTTATCAGCCTTCGACGAATATTATATAGAGAGCGAATGATATGAATTCCATTTTGATTTATGGTGTTGACCGGCGGAATGGCTTTCAAAAGCCTCGACGTATATTATATATGGAGCGAATAGTTCTACTTTGACTTATGCAAGTGGCCGGTAGAATAGCTTTCGAAAGCCTTTGGATAGCCATTCCACCGGTCACTTGCATAAGTCTGTACCATAATCATCCCAAGTAGCCCGAAACATTCTCACGCAGTAAACTCGACACATTTATCCAAACATACAAATACATACATTCGTTTACTATATAAAATACTCAATATTATCCCCTATATCACCTCCTTAAACCTCGAATCCCTCGCCGGGCTCAACGGCCTCGAGCTTTTAAAAATCGGCATCGCAACATCCGCATCATTGAACTGATCCCTCGCCTCCTCCGACTCATACCCACCCGCCTCCTCCTCCCGCGGCGCCGCCACAGGCTCATGCACCGGGTTCGACGACAGCGCACCCGCAACCGAGCCTCCCTCCTGGTCCTGCGAGTACTTTGACCCTTCCGTGCCCGTCAAGAACTTGGATACAGGGACTTCATTCTCATCGTCCGCAAGCCCCGACGTGGATCCGAGCGCAGTGGTGGACGCTACCCGCGGCGGCGTACCGTTAGGTTGCTGCGAGAGAGAGGCACCACCGACAAACAGGCTACCAGCGCCGAGTTTCTCCTGCTCCTCCTTCTGGCCCTTGCTCGTCCTGCGGAACGCCGTCTTCAGCCACGACGTGACTCCCTGGCGCGAGTCGGCCGATAAATGGGATTGTTTCCCCTGCGAGCTCTTCTGCAGTCGTGTAAACTGTGAACTCTTGCCTTTGCCGTTGGTATACTCGGAGACGGGGATCTCGGGGGCTTCCCCGTCTTCGATGGGCTGGGGAGGCTGGACGGCAAGAGTGGGCTGGGATGGCTTCGGGGGCTCGGTGACGCTAATATGTTGGGTGGGCGGTGTAGCTGGTCGTTGTTGGACGGGCTGGACAGCTGGAGCGGGCTCGGGAGCTGGGGTTGGCTCGGGGCGCTCATATTCAGCTGTGGCGGGCCGCTCATAGTGATGAGAACCCCCACCAACTCCCCCGCTCATCGCCATCGGCTCCGGTTGGTAGGATTCTCTACTCTGTGTGCTCTTGCTCTTGTTGCTCTTGTTGCTTTGCCTCGACCAGCGCTTACTCTGGCGCTTGAAGAACTTTTCTTGGCTCTTCCTCTGCTTCCTCTCCTGCTTGTCGTGTTCTTCGCTAGAGTTAGTAAATATCTATAATGGAGTGATTCTGAACCTACCCTTCAACTGCCTATCAATTTCCTTGAACTCCTCCTCGCGTTCCCTATCCCTCTCAATCTGACGTTTTACCTCCTCATCGTCCAACTTTCTCTCGGTCTCGCGTGCTACCTTCGCATCAGACTTGTCGTGAATCTGGTGCAGCACGGGCTGGACATTCCTGAATGCCAGCGCATCGACAGTACTACGGTCAACGAGGGCTCCATGTCCAATGGATACTTTCTCCCCCTGCGGTTGCTGTTGCTGCTGCTGTTGTTGCACGCGCTGCTGGGCAATTCCCATGGGTAGCGACTCCTGGCCCATCATAGCTTGGGTGGGACGTCCCGTCTGAGCATAGACCCGCTCATCAATGCCTTGGAGGCTCCTCTGAACATTGCGTTGAGCCGCGGCAAGCAGCATATCGCGATCCCGTTGCCTCGTTTTGGCGTCAATTTGTGAGATGTTGGATGAGTACAGCGGCGCTTGAGACCGAATGTCTCGTGTCCGGTCCCGACTCTCTTCCAGCGACGTATCGCTGGAAGCGCGACGACGGAAGCGCCCCTTGGAGAGCCTCTGGCTTGGCCGGGGGCTGCCGTAATAGTCGAGGTACTCGCGGTTCTTATAATCATCATCGTTGTGAAGCTTGGCCAAACGCTCTTGAGCAAGCCGTTGTGCGGCTTCTTGAAGGTTTCCGAGCCTCATAGGCGCCGGTTCGTCACTCATCAAGGAGGTAGATCGTCCCCTCCCATGCGCCGAGGCCGCGGCGTAGCCCGCGTCTGCATTCTCCTTCTCCTTCTTCTCCATAACCTTGTACATCTGCTGGGCCATGGCGATTGCCGATGCGTGTCTGCTCTCCTCCTTTTTCTTCTCATCCGCTTCCGAGGGTTGGGACGGGTGAGATGTGTACCTTTCCTTCCGCATATTGGTAACTGGAGTTGCTCCTCCCTGGGGAACCTCAGATCTCCGTCTTCTCGAGGCAGTGTCTGCGTGTGTTGCTGCGCGCAAGGCATTTGCGCGCGCGTTCGTCTCGTCGGGGTACCTTGGCCCCAATGGAGGGGTGGAGTCTGCGCGTGGCCTGGGGCTTGCCATTGCCCCGGTCGCCGCCATCAAAGAGCGATGTCTGTTCAGCTGCGACGCCCTATTGGGAGCAGGTGAAGCTTGCAGGCTCCTTCTCTCATTCTGCATTGCCATGGTGGCGGCCGAGTTACCAAATCCGGCAGATTTCGGTCGCGGAGGTATGGCGCTTTGATCAGGTACTCTCATGTCCGACCTCGCTGCCAAAACCGCAGCTCGAGCTCCATTGGCGCTCTGTTGAGGCTGCCACGGCGGATTTGCCTTGCGCGTCCAACCGATAGTGGCAGCGGTATTAGCTGACGTCGACGAGTCAGGCTTCCAGATCTCGATGGGCTTTTGGTTGGCCCATCCGAGACTCGCGGCTGCGCCCGCATGCGCATCTTTGTTTTGGCGGTTGTTAAGAGGCAGGCCAACGGAGGGATAGCTGGGTAGGTCTTGAGGCCGGGCGTACTTTAGAGACGCAGCCGCGCCTTGACAATATGTTAGTATGGTCCGTGGACGTTGGATGTGAGATGATTTACCTGCCGACGACAGCTTGTTGTTGCTGTCCAGATAGCGAGAACCGCTGCCATTGGTAAGGGTAGTGGAGCCCATTGTTATCGATAGAGCTCCCAGAGCTCACGGCGCAATGCTTTGAGCTCTCGGGATTGTCGGTCGGGGATTGCAATGGCTCGTCGATCGACGCTCAGAGTGGGACGAGTCAGTGGATGATGATACAGTAATTGTACAATACAGTACTCGATCCCATGCGATCAATGAACGAGTTTACGTCTCTCCGTTGGTAGTGAGCGATGCGATGCGACAGAGGTGAAGGAAGTTTGAATGTGGAGGATGGAGAAGGTAGTTTGGGGGCGGCATGATATGGTCTGAGAGTTAGTGATAGATGATGGCAGGGCTAGACTCTAGACTGGGAAAAATAGCTGGTTTCCTAACTTGGTCTATGATGATCGTCGTGATTAACGACATGACCGCATCAGTCTGCTTTGGCGCGGTTCCAGGCAGTTCAGCGCAGTCCAGCCAGGCCCGAAGGGGAAAGGTTTCATGGGCTGGCCGAGTCTGACCTACAAACCGGGATCGTGACGTCATTATGCATTTGTGACAAGAACCCTACAAGGGTCGAGGTGATGATCGGCCATTTAAGTCTCCGAGGTCCGAAGAGAAGGGCTTGGGGTCTGATGGTTGTGGAAGTATAGGCTCCTGTATGGCCTCATGTTGACATTTGGACATACGTATTGTCAGTTACGTTGCGATATTTACAAAAAAAGAAAGATGTGTTATGTTGTATTGTTGGATTGCATATGTCAAGGGGAAAACAAACACGCAATGGTGTACGCCAAAGGTCACTACTACGTAATTCCCCCGATCTCAATGGAAGCCCCCAAGGAAATAGTTAGACCCAGCGCCATCTGATCTAGCGGGTGAGGTCTCGCCGCCGTTAGTTGTACTATATGACGGCGACCATCTCGTCCACGCCGGCCCCTAGAAGGCAAGTATCGTCTTTTGGAAGAAAAAAAAGTTGTTTACCATGACGCTAGGTGCCCACGGGGTGAGACAGGTGTAAGTCAGGGTGAGTAGAGGTGGTGAGCGAGGTGGGCGAGGTGGGCGAGGTGGGTGAGAAGGCTGGAAGGTTGGAAGGGCGACCAGGTGGGTGGGAAGGGCGACTTGGTGGACGAGTGAGGTGAGCGACGTCTGAGAGGAGAACGGGGCCAGCGAGCAAGACGGGTGAGAAGGTGAGGCAGACAGGGAGGCATATCTCGCTGGCTCTATGCATCTACGACGATCTCAGGACATCCCAGCACGGCAAATGCTTATTTCTCTATCAGCGAGCAAGATCCGCGAAACGGTGGGCCAAACGGAAAGAACTGCTTCGCCAGCTTTGCGCATCTACTGGGATCTCGAGACACCCCAGCACAGCGAATGCTTGTTTATCTATCTCCAAGCGCTGTAAGCCCATGGCCAGATAATGCTTATGCGACAAATGGAACTGTGAGTGCAGGAATAGGTATGATATTCTCGATAAGTATATACAAGTCATAGATAATCCAGGCCATCTCCCCCGGCCTTCTACAGCTCAATCCTCATCGTCCGAGTCGTCATCATCAGAATCGTTCCCCCCTGCTCTACCCGTTGTCGCGTTTCCTCCAGCAGCAGTTCCTCCACCGAGGACTGTTCCTGCTCCGGTATTTCCTTTGTTACCTGCACTTGTATTTGAAGCACCACCCTCATCATCATCATCGTCGTCCTCATCGTCATCATCATCATCATCGTCACCGTCCCCAGCATTCACCTGAATCGGCACCGCCCCCGTCGCCGGCGCCAGCGGCTCCCCCGCCATCGCCGCCCACGTCGCAAAGTCCGCATTCCTCGCCAACCCCAGACTCGCCGTGAAGTCTCCAAACCCACTATCATGGAACCCTAGTACGCCAGCGCTCGTTTCTGGGCTTCCCACAGCCGTCTTCGCCAGCGCCCATCCCATCTCCGCGTCTCCTGCTGTATCTGCAGCGCCGAGACCGAACGCGGCGTCGAGACAGCCTTCGCAGAGGAAGGTGTAGGTGAGGAAGGTGTCGCTGACTGAGGTGCCGTTGGCGATGGGGCGGAGGGCGAAGGAGCCAGTTACTTCTGGGGGGTTGTCATCTTCGTTCTCGGCTTGGCGGAAAGAGGAGACT
>JPJW01002340.1:0-31264 GCA_000750755.1 Pseudogymnoascus sp. VKM F-4513 (FW-928)
TCCCTCCCCTCTCACGCCCCGCAACCCATTTTCTTGGAATCTCGACCCATCATCGTGCCTTCCGATCGCCCAAGCCACACTTCCAGTGAGTGCGTAAAAATTCACATATAAGTCGCAGAGAATTCCCCCTTCTTTTCTGTTTTTCCCTGATTATCGTTCCGTATTTCTTCTTGCCTTCCTGCCTTCATCTTAATATTCTCACTTCCGTCTTCAAGCACGCAATCATCTCGCTCTGCTCCTCAGGTCTCACATCTATTGCATTTGAAGGCCCATTGTCCCATTTGCACATCATCGCCGCTTCCACTCCAGCCATTACCCAGGCGTGCCAGTGAACTTAAATCATGTCTCCTCATAGCGATGCCCCGTCGCCCTCTGGAAGCTACACACAATCCCACGGTATGCCAATTAGGACCACTGCTCAATTCCCAAGGAACGTTTACTCAGACTCCGAAGCACACTACAGCAGTTCATTTGAGAGCACTTCTACCACGGCATCCTCACTAGAAATGGTAGAGCACGCCTCGCGGCCGCTCATTCCAGGAGTCTACGTCCCTACCGTCTGCTTCTTCCACCAGGACACTGAGGATCTGGACCACGAGACCATTGCCAGCCATGCTGTCCGCTTGGCAAGAGCGGGCGTTGCTGGCATTGCCACCCAAGGCTCCAACGGCGAGGCTGTACATCTGTCACACTCTGAGCGCCAACAAGTGACATCCACCACCAGAAATGCCCTCGCCGATGCCGGCTACGGCGACCTGCCAATCATTGTTGGTTGTGGCGCACAGTCTACTCGTGAGGCTATCCAATTATGCAGAGAGGCTCACCGCTCGGGAGGAGACTACGCCCTGGTTCTACCACCATCCTACTACGCACCTCTGTTTGCACCAAGCTCAAAATCAGTCCTGAAATTCTTCAACGATGTCGCAGACGCCTCGCCCATCCCACTCATCATCTACAACTACCCAGGCGCTGTCTCGGGTCTCGACTTGAGCTCAGATATCATCATTGAGCTCTCCAAGCACGCAAACATTGTCGGTGTTAAACTTACTTGCGGAAACACTGGAAAGTTGAACCGCATCGTGGCAGCAACCAAGTCAGCCAAACCTGCCTCGGAAACCGTGCCATCATTCCTCGTGCTCGGAGGCTCGGCCGACTTCACCCTCCAGACTCTGATTGGAGGTGGACACGGTATCCTTGCTGGCCTGGCAAACATCTCTCCCAAGGCTTGCATCAAGACCATCGATCTTTACAAGACTGGTGATATCGCTAAGGCTCAAGCCATGCAAGAGGTCGTTGCCAAAGGCGATTGGGCCGCCATCCAAGGAGGAATAGTCGGCACTAAGGCCGGCATGCAGGGTTGCTTTGGGTACGGAGGATATGCGAGAAGCCCTCTGCCCCAGCCATCCAAGGAAGAGGGACAAAGGTGGACAAACATGTTCAAGGAGTTGGTGTCCCTGGAGAGGAGCCTCTAGTTTTCTTTGGCTGGTGGCATTCATAATATGATACCCCGATCGATTTATTGCTCAACCTCTCTGTTTCAGTTCGACCAGAGAGCATTTCAAAACGCGCAAGGAAAAAACACGACTTTCACAACCTCAAAATTCGCAAAAGCACACTTTACTGGTGAACAATGGTGGCAGAAGACTCTGGCGGGCCGGGGACGATTTAATTGAGGGATTGGACGGGGGAGGAGGGTTCGCAGAGAGCACGGAGATTGACGTATTTGGCGTTGAATTTAGAAGCCTCTCTGGCTAGGGAGGACTATCCACGCGTTGCACTTTTACCTGTGATCGTAGATTGGTTTTGGGATTGGGAGGCAACTCTGGGGCTCGATTTTAGAGCGACTCAAAAACCACCGTTATAGTAAAAATTATCAAACGATAGATAATTAAGATTAACCCAATTTTGAGAATTTTTTTCATCCTATGAATCCCGAATAAGGAAAGAATGAAGTGGATGCTGATGCTGATGGCGCGTTGTGGCTTTTATTGCTCAACAACTGAGAAAGTTGCTGGTGGGTCGGTGTTCTGGCTCGCAACGTCGTAGACGTGGGGGTGGTGGAGCAGCGTGGGGGTCAGGGTCTGCAAGGGGCAGATCCATCAGACCCAGCTTAGTCAGCCACTGGGTAAATGCTCGCTGCCGCTTTCCGCTTCCTGTCCCTTTGCTCCTTAGATTATCCCACCAATCACATTTCGTGCCCGCCATTTCGGCGCTGAAGCACCCGTCGCGATGCTCACCGCCCGGCAGTAAGAGCGGGGAAGTATTTGAGAATGGTGAGAAGAGGACCGAGGACGGTGGATGTTTTCCACTTATGGCCGATCCAATAATCCGATTTCTCCGTTATAAGTCGCTCCTATTGCCTCTGCCGTGAGCAAAAAATAATTTCTCCCCATTGTTTTCCTACATAGCTTTTTTTGCTGCCCTCCCCTCCAATTCACTCTCATCTCCCTTAAGCGTACTCTCACCATGGCGGAAATTACCATCACCGACTGGACGACCCGCGATGTCAGGTTTCCGACTTCCCTCGACAAGACTGGCTCGGATGCCATGAATGCCGCTGGTGATTATTCGGCTGCATACTGTATTCTGCAGACTGATTCAGAGTTCGCTGGTCATGGAATGGTGCGTTGCTTTGCATCCCAACCCCTACCCCGCCGTTACCCCGCAGCAGCAGGATTCCTAACAATCACCAGACTTTCACCATTGGCCGCGGAAATGACACAGTCTGCCACGCCATTGCACATGTTGCCGATCGCCTCAAGGGCCGGACGCTGTCATCCCTGGTCGCCAACATGGGAGAGACCTGGCGCTACCTTGTTTCGGATTCGCAGCTGAGATGGATTGGCCCCGAGAAGGGAGTTATTCACCTCGCTCTCGGTGCCGTTGTCAATGCGCTCTGGGATCTCTGGGCTAAGACGCTGGGCAAGCCCGTCTGGCAGGTTGTGGCGGAGATGACGCCAGAAGAGTTTACTCGCTGCATCGATTTCCGATACCTGACTGATGCCATTACGCCCGAGGAGTCGATAGCAATGCTCAAGGAGATGGAGGCAGGGAAGGCAGAGAGGTTACAAGAGGCGCTGAAGAACACCGCTGTCCCAGCTTACACTACAAGTGCGGGATGGTTGGGATACGGAGAGGAGAAGATGAAGGGGCTGCTGGAGGAGACCTTGGCCCAAGGTTACAAGCACTTCAAGCTCAAGGTTGGCGGAAGCGTGGAACAGGACAGGCAGAGACTCTCGATCGCCCGTGAGGTGATTGGATATGACAAGGGCAACTTTCTGATGATCGATGCGAACCAGGTCTGGTCCGTGCCGGAGGCGATCGAGTACATGGAGCACCTCCAGGAGTTCAAGCCGTGGTTCATTGAGGAGCCCACCTCTCCTGATGACATTCTTGGACACGCTGCCATTCGCCAGGCGCTGAAGAAGTACAACATTGGCGTTGCCACCGGTGAGATGTGCCAAAACAGAGTCATATTCAAGCAGATGCTGGCATATGGTGCCATTGATATCTGCCAGATTGATGCCTGCCGATTGGGTGGTGTGAACGAGGTTCTCTCCGTGCTGCTCATGGCGAAGAAGTTTGGCGTCCCCATTGTGCCCCACTCGGGTGGTGTTGGACTCCCAGAGTACACCCAGCATCTCAGCACCATCGACTACGTCGTAGTCAGTGGAAAGAAGAGCGTCCTGGAGTACGTTGACCACTTGCACGACCACTTCGAGCACCCCAGCAGGGTCGAGAATGGCCACTACGTCACGCCCACGCAGCCAGGGTACTCGGTACAGATGAAGGAGGCGAGTATGGTAGAGTACGGCTTCCCGGGAGTGCCAGGGAGCTGGTGGCAGAGCGAAGAGGCCAAGCCCATCGTGAATGGCGATAAGTTCTAGATCTAGGTGGCGTGCGGATGGCCTCCCGCTTCAATGATGGCAGGGATAACCGTGGTCCTGGGATCCCGAAATAGAAGTATGTCTGTAGCCAAGGAGCAGGGCAGGCAGTGTACTGTACAGTAAAGTACATACCTAGTGAATACTACGACATTGTATTACCATCGAGATCTCTCCAGACGGTGATAGTCGTATGATGATGATTCACTTACCGCTGAGATCACGGGAAGAGTGCGCATTGACATGGTGAGTTTCCCATCACATTGATCGTCGTCACATCACAGTGCCACTCCAGCTCTCATCACCTCTCCGACGATCAAGATCAATATCATACTCCAGTAACTATAATGAGACAAGGGAGAGTGACACTGCTATAGGTAATATGACGGTGGAGAGGTGATATGTACGGAGAAGAATGTTTGGTGCAAGTACTCGTACTCTTTTCCCCCTCCATCTTCATCGGGCGGTCAGGCCCGCTGTGAGGCCCGCTGTCAGGCCCCACCAATAAGCGTTGGGTATTTTAGCCCAGGCACACACAGACTCACATCAGCGCTTAACAGCCTGGATCTACTGGACACCAGCCACCCAAACAAGCCAGGGTCTGCCCACACTCTGCTCACAGTCCGCACATCAAATGCGGGACGCCCACTTGTCCACCGCTGCTCGTCCACTAAACATCTCCATCTCCTCGTCGCTCACATCTCCCGGCGCTACCACCTTCATATCCTCTGCACTATCACAAAAGGTACACTCATGCGTGTGGTTACAGTACTTTGGTAGGTTCTGCAATTCGACACCTGCCGTCTCTCTCTACCCAATGGCTGTCCTTCCCTCGATTCCGAGGTGCACAGCTTCCCGTCACCTTGCCTCCGCCTTACATCCCTCTCAGCCTACCATGTCGCTGGGGGCTATGTATATATCTCCAGTGCAACACCTGCCGCCCTCTTTCTACCCCTTGCCTTTATTTGCGGTCTGTTGCACTCTTTCGCGTTCGCATTCCATGAATAATTCCTCACCTTGAGACGTTTCGCCCCTCAGGTGCCGATGACCTCTCTCCACTACACTATTCCTTCCTCAGGGTGAGAATAGCCATATAGCCATGCGGGAAGCATTCTCCGGTCTTCCAGCTCTTGTTACACGAATTGTTCGCACCGTTCCCAAAGTCGCTGAGAACGCTATAAATGCTCGTGGGAACCCGCTGAATATAGATTGGGACCCAGCGCCATCTCCAGAAGACGGCCCTCCGCTATCAGCCGGTGCACTTCGCGACAAGTCGTTCCTTCCTGCTGAGATAGGTGGAATCGTCGGCGCATACGTATTCGTGGTAGTCTGCATCTTCCTCGCCCTGTTCTTCGTTGGACGCCGACTTCGCAAAGCAAAACAACTCGCAAGGCAAGGCGATGTTGAGTTGGTAAGTGGACACATGTTTGACGCCTCCGCGTATTATCCGTCTCCAATCTCGCCCACCTCGGCTGCCACGACCTTCCACAACGCTCCGTGGCCGACTGTCGAGAAGATTCAGAATCCCTACGTTTTCCCCACTCAGAGCTGCTCTCCCGTCTCGCCCGGGACCAACCCCGGCGTTGATTCACGAATTATCGAGGCAGATCGTGAGGTTTTAAACCGCGGACTCGAGGACCTATACGCGCATGTTATGGAGCAGGAAGAAGCAAAAGCCGCCGGACTCAACATAGCAGATATGCCTGCACCAACCCCTCTACCATCTGCGTCGCCCCCGAGGCAAAGCACAGCTTCCAGCAAGCGCCTGGAGAAGATCAAGCCGGCCAACTTGAGCAGCACCGAGAAGACACACTCGCGCGCGTCGTCTTTGATATCGTCACTCAAGTCGCCAAAGAAAAAGGGAATCCGTGGCTTGAAAATCAGCTCTCCGATGGCCACGCCTCTCTCTACAACCTTCCCGGCAACATATGCGTCAGATGAGGAACCACTTAGCCCTCGTCACTACCAGCCTCCACCCCCACCTCCGGTTCCCCACGGCCAGTTGCCCTACCAGTATCATTCGCGCAACAACTCCAGCGCGCAAACCACTGACCCTTCACCCGTTTCTCCGACAAGATCAATTGCGGAGAACCTTGCTTCAACTTCGATGGGACCACCACCTAACAACAGGTCGGTCGCCACGAGCCGTCCGTTGAACTTGACTATCCCCGGTTCCACCCCGGTCAACCCTTCATCGGCGTCCTCATCTACACGACAGCTGCCTTTTAGAGCATTCGATCCACCTCCCGGACTCTCTTCGCCGTCCTTCTCACATTCCACCAAGACAACGGTCCTGGAACGGACTACGCCCATGTCGCCGGGGTTGAAAACCCCTTGGTCTGCTGGAGCGGCACCATATAGCCCCTACCAACCGTTCACCCCTCTGGTGCCTATCACACCACGGCTGATAACGCGAGAAGATCGCAAGGCAATGAAGAGGTTGGAGCCGAAGTCTCCTGTTATGGAGATGGTGAAAGACACAGACGATCTATGGGATAGTGGGTATTAGGTGGGCTAGACTTGCGGGGCAAGAATACTAGCCATGCCATTGTAATCGTGAGCCATCGGAGGCGATGTATGGCGTTCGTGTAAATAGAATTTCGATTTACTCAAGTAACGGCAGTCTGGTAGCAATTTCACAACATTTGAAATATATAACACACCGTTGAGGCTTAAGTAGATGTGATTCGCCGACTGTTGTTCGTAATTGGTTGCACAGAAACGACTGTTTCAGCCACCGATCACGCACCATCGTCGGAGAAAACTGTAGTTAATATAGCCAGATCCCGATATGTGGCCAATCATAAATATATCGGTAAATATATAAATATATATATAAAGAGAACTGCCCTTGCCTTAAACCCCGTCTGGTTGCTTCGGGAGGCGGCCAGGTGGATCCGACGATAACAAGTACTTTTATCAATTATCATTATCGGGCTCGGCACACCATACTGTACCAAGAACAAACCCGAACCCCAGCAAATCCATGGGGAACTCGAACCGCAGAGTTTGATTTTATAACGACCCCTCGCATCTCAACATCCCACTCCTAGCCCGGAACACTGGAACACCCCGCCGACACGCACAGCGCAGTTCCGACTGCCAATTACCGGCCATGTCTCGGAGCATTGCCCAGACCCCGTACGAAAAGCGGCGGTCGACTCACCCCTTGAGCGCGTACCTGTACCGGCTCATGGTCGTCAAGGAGAGCAACCTCTGTCTCTCAGCCGATGTCTCGAGCGCGCGCACCCTGCTGCGCCTAGCGAACTCTCTCGGCCCGTCGATCGTGGTCCTGAAGACGCACTACGACATCGTCAGCGACTGGGACTCGGACGTCGAGACCGGCACCGGCGCACAACTCGCGGCTCTGGCTGCCAAGCACGGCTTCCTCATCTTCGAGGACAGGAAGTTCAGCGACATCGGTTCGACGGTCCAGAAGCAGTATACCGACGGCCCAGGGAAGGCGGTCGAGTGGGCGCACATCACGAATGCGCATGTCCTGCCTGGCGCAGCGATTGTGACCGCGCTGGCCGAAGCTGCGAGCGCATGGCGCGAGAAGAAGAAGTACGAGGTCAAGACGGACATTACGGTCGGGACACCGAGGCCAGAGAGCCTATCCGAAGACGATGAGGGCAAGGATGACGAGGATATAAAGAACCTGAAGGCGCTTCAGGCCCGCCGCAAGGCGAGCATCGTCTCGATTACCACCGTCTCGCAATCCTACGAACCTGCGAACTCGCCACGCGCACCTATCCCAGAGTGCGAGGAGGATGTCATCTTCTCCAAGATCGAGGAGGCGCCGCTCGATCGCGGTCTGCTTCTCTTGGCCCAGATGTCCAGCGCGGGGAACTTGCTCGACGAGGCATATGCGAAGGCTTGTGTGGAGATCGCAAGGAAGAATACGGACTTTGTGATGGGTTTTATTGCGCAGGAAACACAAAACACGGCCGCAGATGACCAGTTCCTCACGATGACTCCTGGCTGCCAATTACCCTCGGGCGACGAGCAGAAGGCTGGCGGTGATGGTCTTGGCCAGCAGTATAATACCCCGCAGAAGTTGATTGGGGAGAAGAACGTGGATATCATTATTGTCGGCAGGGGCATTATTGGGGCGGCGGATCCGGTTGCGGAGGCGGAGCGATACAGGAAGAAGGGATGGGAGGCTTACACGGCTAGGATTAGTGCCTGAAATCTCTCTGATACGATTTTATTTTGAAGATTTGCTATGGATGCATATTGGTCTTTGGAATTATGGCGTAGATTGCGTTAAAAGTGCCGCCTCGCGGCTCTCCGCCATGGCTAAGGGCGTTTGGGACTGTGACTTTGGGCACAGTGTTTCAAACGGAATGATAGAAAACGGTTGGATATTTATATGAGTTGCGCTGGTAAATGGATAATTTACAAAAATCAATCTATTAATCGGTCCTAAGAGGATCCGTTCGTGTACTGAACATGCAACGCTCCCTAACACCAACCTAAACTACACAAAAATCTTTGCTGCAAAAATGAACGACTGAGTGAGGGGTGCTTGGCGCAATTATGCGTGCCGTTGAAAGGCCATACCGGCATTCCCCCTTCCCACCGTCACAAACGCAGCACCGTCTTTAATAACATCAAACCTGCTCATGCCCATAGAATCCGTATCAGCCATACTGGAGAACCAGAAGCCGACAATAACAACAAAGTAACTGAGGATTAGAATCGATCCCTTGAAGTAGTTGCTCTTGCCTTCGCCGTACATGTAACTCAGCAGGAAGACGCACAAGATGACTGTAACCATATCCCACTGAGGGAATATGAGGTTAAAGGTCTTCTCGACAGGATTACCTCCTTTCACATATGCCGCGGAAACCGCACTGAATAGTACGAGCGCGGGGATTTGCAAAAGACACACTTGGAGCGCGTATGCAGAACCAATCTCCATGGAAAGTGCAATATTACCATTCATGGCGAAAGATATTGCGTTCTATAAATATGTTAGTCATGTAGATTGCCACGGTAACGGTAGACTTACAAGGAACTCGGTCGTGTTGGGAACAAGTGCAAAGAGAGTTATGCCAAGGAATTTCTCGTCAACAGCGAACCCTTGTAATACAACATCGACAGTATCGACAAGTATCTCAGCAATAAGGGCATATAAAATCGTAGCGCTCATCAATATGACGGAGCTCTTCGTTCTACTCCAGTTGGGCGCATCATGGGCACCGGTTACAGCTACGTCAACGGCGGCTACCTCCACATCCACAGCTGGGAGAGCCGACGGCTTCTGAGACTGCATCCCATGTGCCAAAGAGTGCGAGACTTTCTTGCCGCCATCCGTAGTATTTTGGGTAGTATCCGCGGTAGGGTCTGTTGCGCTCCCCACATGTTGGGTGACGGGACTATCGAGGCTGGCTCTAGGTGGCACCATGTGAGGTGTCGTGACAGGACCGTTGTGACTTACACCCGGTGAATCTGCTGGCGTTAACCCCTGATTAAATGGCTTGCCCACAATTTTTTTGTAGAGTTGAGAATCACGGATCTCGGCGCTGCGGGTAGTCTCTGGGCCAATGTTTGGCGGCTGGCGTTGCTGATTGCTACGAGCAGCCCTGTCGGCAGACTGCTGGACAGCTAAAAGGTGGCTAGCATCGTGGGCGTGATTTTTTTTCTCGTCGACCTCGATGTTCCAAATGACTGCGGCATGCGTCCGAAGGGTAAACCATAGGCCGATAACATATGATAGAAACAAAAGTGTGGCGGCAAACCAACAGTAAGGCCGCACCGCTTCAATAAAAAATCGGTCGTCGAAGGAGGGGGTTTGAGAGAAGTAGCACCGACGACAATCGCGGCTTGGACCGTCGCTCTCGGTGTCAATGCACGACAAGCAAGAGAGTTCGTGCTAAATGTCATGTTAGCTAATTTTCCGCTTCTTATTTGGGTTTGACTTACAGTTCCATATATTTGGTAGAACAGGGTGGGGCCGAAAGCAGCTATAACTGCAAATAGTAGCATTGTGGATGTGACACCGGCAGACTTCGCATTGAACCTCTGAGTCTTTCGTTTGATGGCTCCGAAGCACATCGATAACCCGGGAAGGAACAGAATACCCGCAAATATACTGCCAATAATACTGCCCTCGACAAGTTGCCCCTTGCCTTGGTTTAAGGCAACACAGTACAAGTAAACCTCCACCAGCGTTGAGAAGAAGGCATTGATTGCCGCTCCCAGCCCCATAGAAGATTGCGCCGATATGGATGCAACAGCTTGTCCAATAAAGTACGCAAGCGGGATAATGGATAAAAGTGCCCCCACGAACAGAAAGGCTGGTTGAGTGATTGGTAAGTTAAGCTCCATCATTTCGCGCAATACCCAGTAGTCGAGTATGACGAACATGACGACGGCCATGAGATTGATGAAGAATATATTGGTACCATCAATGGTATACTTCCAATATTTGAGGCCCACAGCACGATACGTGCACAGGAGTATGGACGAATTGGGGCCGCCTCGTGAGTATGAAGTGTCGGATTGAAACGAGAGTGCCAGAGGATGGCGGCGAAGGTGATAAATTAGTAACAGAGTTACTTTGCCCATTGGAATTGAAAAGACCATGACCCAGCAGATCCCAGAGACAATAAATAGCAGCGGTGTGATCAATCCGTAAAAGAAAACGAAGAAGATTACTCGGCCAAGATTCCACTGACCTCGACCAAACAGCCTCCTCTTCATTCTTGGGACGGAAGAGTCCCTATCGCCGCCACGTTGAGTTCTGCCGAGGAGACTGTCCGTTTCGGTAGCCACAGAGTCCAAACTGCCTCGCCTGCGTCCGACTATCGATCTATTCCCGCTATCCGGGCCGAAGAACAGTCGTCCATCCTCAAGGTCGCCGGATTGCCATCGTTCGTATTCCGTCACACTTCTACCTTCTCCTTCATCCTCGCTTGCGTATGCTTCGTCTTGCTCTAGGCGTACGAACTTGCCGAAGGGGTAGAATATGTAACCTGATAGCCCCCAAAGAACTCTTCCATACTCAAGAGCACCTGGTGCCGCACCAAACACAAAGCAAACAAGTGCGCCACTTAGAGCAGCCAGCGCTAGCCACCACCCAAACAATATAGTCCAGGCGACATTGAAAAGCAGAAGCCACTTACTTACCAGACCCCCTGGAGCGGAATGGATGTCTCCCTCTGCTATTTTCTGGACCGATCTATCCTTTTTGTAGAGCGCAGGCTTCCATATACGGATGCCAAAAGGATGCGTCTCGTTGATGGCTTCCTGTCTATCCTTCAGAGTAAAGCTCTCGGTGTCACTAATATCACCGTCTTCGTCTTCGTCACCACCGTCGTCTAGGGTGGCAGTGTTCAGGTCCGCATCGCTGTTTTTACGTATCGTCTCTTGACTCTCGTCAGATGCAGAACCCTCTTCCATAATTCCGTCGCCACGGCCAGTAAATGTTGATCCTGTTGCGCGTAGCTCCTCCTCGCGGTCCGGGTCTTCTCGAGGAACAGCTCCTACAGCTGTGGGCCGCCTTCTGAGCGATGACTTGGTTGTCCCAAATCCAGATACCGATCCTCCCATTCCAGCCTGTCGGAGTGCTTTGTCCCCTTCTATTTCATTTGCGTCATCGTCCACTGAAAACTCTTGGCCTCGATGCGGACCTTGCGCATTGGTTGAGGCTCGACGTGCAAATCCGGGTTTCTGGCTCCGTTGATATCGTCCACGCTCTGGGCCCAAAACTGGAGACTGTGCAGGCTGGACTGAGCGTGTCGAGTCAACGGTTCGGGCGGTTGGTCGGTCAGATCCTTGCATGGTATTAGGGTTTGAGAGTCCTGTCTGAGGGGACGATATCGAGCCTAATAGTCTTGGGTCAGCCTGCTGCCTTTCTTGAAATGCTTGCTTAAAAACTCTAACAAAGTCAAGGGCTCCATGAGGGCAACATAACATACCATATCCGGTGGTGCTGGCTTCTGGTCGGCGTCGCACCGTATCTGTAGACCGGACGCTTGATCCAAGTAGATCTTCAGATTCCTTCGTGATCGACTGGGACCGATGCAGAGGGTGACGGGCCTCTGTACCGGTGGGGGTGCCAGGGATAACTGGTGTCTGTGAAGGACCTGCCTCCTGTTCTTGGGCTTGAGAGGCCCCCTCCGTGGCCTCGTTCTTCCCACTGCTAGAGTCCCTGGAAGACATAGCGACGACCTTCAGGATCTAGGTCCTTCGATACGCAGCTATGAACTCGACTGTCAAGAATAAACAGCGCCCGAAAATTCAGTTGCTACTTTGTGAAACCAAGGGAAACGAGGTTAATAAGGATTATGGCTTGTGGATCATTGTTGAAATTGCTAGCTACAGCCTCGGCCGCTCCAGTTCCGGAAGCAGAGCAAAGTGTGGATATACAAGCAAATAGAGCACTGAGAAATGCACCGAAGCTGCGTTTGTCACAGTTCAGGTATGCACACTGTGTGCGCGTCGATAAACCTGTTGTTGTATAACGAAGGAAGCAGTGAAGACTGGAGATGGATGGATGCTGTTTACCTTGAAATGACGGAGAGTGCTTTAGCTTGGTACAAGCTGCCAGGGTCACTAGATAAGTACTCCATGTGACAAACAGTGCTATACACTACCAAATGCTGGCCTCCGATAAATGCTTATTTGAAGTCGGAGACCGTTAGCCCTCACAGCGCCTTCTGTTCTGCGTTTTGTGATGCTTCATAGTTATATTTCATGCGCCCAGGAGAGCTGAAGCTGTTTGGTTTCTCCAACTGGGGTTCAGAGTGTACATACAACTTGTACCACCACCAATGTACATACGAATAAACGCGAGCCAAGCACATGGTCCGTGCCCCAGGCCCCAAGGCTTCACGTACTTCTTGAAGCTCACCTCGCCTTCTTACCTTATCAAGCAAGCATCGCACACCTCCACGTTGTCAACACAACAACCAGTCGCATCATCATCGCCACCAGTACTCACTGTCGACTGGCATAATATCGAACATTCCATACTCGTATCTTCTGTCGCCAAGCCATTCAAGATGGCGCTCGACAGCTTCTTCCACAACAAGATCGAGAGCATGAAGCTCGAGATCATCCAAGGCCAAGCAGTCCTCCGGAGACTTGAAGCGCAACGGAATGACTACAATTCACGAGGTATTGGATCTCTGCCGCAGGTCTAGAGTGTATATACTAATCGCCTACAGTTCGTCTACTGAGAGAAGAGTTGGGGTTGCTACAACAGCCTGGTTCATACGTCGGAGAGGTCGTGAAGGTGATGGGCACCAAGAAGGTTTTAGTGAAGGTTCATCCAGAAGGAAAATACGGTTGGTTACCCCGGTACAGAGAATACGACACAGGCGCAAAAGAACTAATTCGAGCTCAGTGGTGGACATCTCCGACAACGTCGACATTACCAAGCTTACCGTTGGGAAGCGCGTCACCCTCCTTTCAGACTCATACAAATTGGAGAAGATGCTTCCATCATCCGTCGACCCTCTTGTGTCGCTTATGATGGTCGAGAAGGTGCCCGACAGCACATACGATATGATTGGAGGGTTGGATCAACAGATTAAGGAGATCAAGGAAGTTATCGAATTGGGACTCAAGCACCCGGAACTGTTTGAATCGTTGGGGATAGCGCAGCCAAAGGGTGTGCTGCTCTATGGCCCCCCTGGAACGGGGAAGACTCTGCTTGCGAGAGCTGTTGCACACCACACGGACTGCAAGTTCATCAGGGTGTCCGGATCCGAGCTGGTCCAAAAATACATCGGAGAGGGATCGCGGATGGTCCGTGAGTTGTTCGTCATGGCGCGTGAGCATGCTCCATCTATCATCTTCATGGACGAAATCGATTCAATCGGATCTTCTCGTGTCGAGGGCTCGTCTGGTGGTGATTCGGAGGTGCAGCGCACGATGTTGGAGCTTCTCAACCAACTTGATGGCTTCGAGCCGACGAAGAACATCAAGGTCATTATGGCGACAAATAGGCTCGATATCTTGGACCCTGCGTTATTACGACCCGGCCGTATCGACAGAAAGATTGAGTTCCCGCCGCCAACCGTCGAGGCCAGAGCAGATATTCTCCGCATCCACAGCCGCAAGATGAACCTGACCCGTGGCATCAACCTCACCAAGATCGCGGAGAAGATGAACGGATGCTCAGGAGCTGAGCTGAAGGGTGTATGCACGGAGGCTGGTATGTTCGCATTAAGAGAAAGGCGAGTGCACGTCACACAAGAAGACTTCGATCTTGCCACAGCGAAGGTCTTGAACAAGCACGATGATAAGGAGGTTAGTCTGGGCAAGTTATGGAAGTGAGTTATGACGGTGGGCGCAATTTTGCTACGGATAGGAACAATGAGGCTGTGCTTGTGTACAATACAATAGAACCCCCAATAATATCACTGCCACTGATTGTGATTGGAGACAATTGTATTTTTAGACAAATTTATCTCTATTCCAGTCTGCCTATGCCCACTCTTTGCAGTCTAATCATGTACCGCCTGCTACTCCATGCAAATCAAGCGCCAAACGCATCAAATTCATTAGCAATCAATGCCTTACGCCATCGCGATGCCAACCCAGCGGCAAGGATATCCAAAGTGACACCACTTGCCCAGAAACACGCCTCCTATGAATAAACCAAAAGAATGAGTATTCGAAATCATCTACTTCGTAGTGCCCCCAACCGTCCCGCACATGCAAATTCAAACCCGTCTCTCCTCCGATGCTAATGATTCGCTCCCGCTCCGTTCCCTTTTCGGCGCTTGATTCTGCTGGCAAATCCACTCCAGAACCGTCTCGTAGCAAAGGACATACTGCCTTAGGCTCTGGACCATGCTGATACGCTGCTTTCGGAGGTCAGCTACAGTGCGCTCTATAAGATCTATGTTTGGATTAAAGAGCCAATCGCTCTCCATATCCTTGGATACGTGTTTTGTTGATAAGTAGTCTGGTTCCTCGTCGGTCGAGATATCCATTGGCGTAACACCACTCAGGTTCTCTTTACGTTGACGTTTGAGTATGTCGATGACTGAATCTACCGTACAGAATGTCCCAGTCCGACCACAGCCTGCGCTGCAGTGAACTAATATCGGTGGCATAGACTGGTCCGGCTCTGGTTCATCCGAGTTTATTTGGGAGGCGACGGCTGGCGGTAACGACCCATGTTGTAGCGAATTGGAAAGCTCTATTATTCCGAGAAGGTGGCTAGGCCGGGCTGTGGTCCCGAAATCTGGCCAAGAACTATACTGCAGCTGCATGATCTGTCTGGCGGGCGTGTTGGGTTGTGTCGAGCAGGACAGGGTAATAGTTCGAACAACGACGTCTGCATTATCGCCAGGGCTAGCTTCTGGGAGTGATGATTCAATTGCGGTGTTCGCACGGCGCCTTCCAAAGGATTCTTTCCGTATAGATGAGCGGAAGCGCTTAATAGGCTCTATAGGGACCTTCTTTTCAGTGGATGAGGTTATTTTGAACCTGCCATACTCTTGAGCAGACCAATACGGGTGGCACTTGACTTGCCCGCCTTCTGACTCTGCCGTAAGCATGACAATAACTCGAACGTCCTGGTCCCAGATGACACTCCAAAAATCCTGTGAATAAATTAGTATGCGCGTTAACGAATGAGACGAGGGGCGAACGTACCTCAAAGGTAGCAGGTAAAGGACCCTGGGATGCAATATATCTCTTGTTGCTCCATAAAGGCTTGATATGGGTTGCATTCACATAATCGCAAGCGCCTTCAGATCTCCCTTGCAGCCTGACTCGGGAATGCTCGAATGGCCAGATGTTGTTGTATCGGTTCTTCCCCCCTTTTTCAAACCCAGCAATTTGAACGTCATTGTCAGATCGAGATGTAGGGGTCCCATAGGAAACTCGGGACGACAGGGCATTTTGCATTCTAGATAGTTCCATTTGCTCTATGCGTAAGAACTTATCTGATACTGACTTGCCGTGGTCTTCCCGATCAGTAGTACTCCGTAGCCACATAGGGACGAAGTCATCTGCCAATTGATCCACATCGTCCGGACGTCTGACATCGATTTGGCCCACGCCACCAACAAGGTCCATGTTCTGTCGAATATTGCTGAAAAAAGGGTTCGCGACACTTTTTGCTTGTGGCATTTCGCAGCCGCCAGCAACATCGGTAGCATTAGGAAATAGGGGACCCAACGAAAGATTCTTCGAATTCGGAACATCGTGTGCCGGTTTCTGATCAATGGCATCGCTCTGTATAGCAGAAAATGCCTTAAACCCACCCTTTAGAATATATGCCCTCCCATTCCAGCCTTCATTTGTGAACTTCTTGATAGTGTTCAAGGCTGCCACTGCGTCTTTCTTGTCCGCAGAGTGAGAGTCGTAAACGATAATATAACTACATTCACTCCACCTAGAGAATTGCGCCTTCTCCTCAGGAATCTTGAATGTTTCGGTGAGCTTTGCCAAATTGAATGACGGTCGCTTCAGCAACGTCGTTGGAATGCAAAGATTGAGGGCGTTGCGAATTCTTGATTGAGAATACTGTGGGGCAACTCGAAGGTCCAAAAGTAAGTAATCTGAAGAATTCTGTGTTTCCAAGAAACCCCTCAAATCGGGAGCAGAAATAAAAGCAGGGCCATCTTGTAACACTGGTGGTAGTGTTACTGCTCGGGGGATATCATTTTGTTGGCTGGTATGTGGCGTGGACGGGCTTGGTCTACCACCAGGTAAAGACAGCCGTAGGTGTTTATCACCTGGTTCAGAGAGAGTATGCTCTCGTACTGGAGCTAGCGGCTGGGATGACCCCGTGTCCATAGGCGACTCTTGCATTGGAATTCCAAGAATTGACGGCGATTCGGTCGGGAAGGTATGAGATTTAGTTCGGGGTGGCAACCAAGAATCACTGTTAATGGCGATTGCGCTATTCGTCCTTTTGGCCTCGGTAGTCCTGTCGTGGCCAGCTGCACTTTTGTATCCATGGGCATGCGCTGGGAGGACAGGCGCTGAGGAAAAAAGGGATAAGTTTCCATGGCCCAAGTTGAACGACTGGTTGGCTTCGCTCTGCTTCCGGAAAGCTTCGAAGTCTACATTGGATTCGAGCGGAATATTCCTGGGAGTTTTCTCGACGTAAGATTGTACCGAAGAAACGGTCGGGCTGCCATTATCTTTGTGGCCAGTGCCGGGATCTCTTGAATTGTTGCCAGAATCAACGACATGCCCAAAGTAATTTGGGCTTGACGGACGTGCTTGCTCTCTACCTCCTGGCGTGCGGGAAAACGATGCGGATATTGTAGGCGCCGCTGATGATGGTGCTCTTATAGCCTGGGTCAACGGACTGCCTGCGGCTGGCGAAGGGGTCTTCTGTCTATGAGAATGTGACCGAGTCGACCGCAGGGGCGGTCGTGTCGCCGCCTTCATGGTTTGTGTTATTGCCGACGTTCGAGTATTCGATAGTTTCGATAGAGATGCGAGCGAGGAAAGGTCGGGTTTTCAGGAGCGTGTCGCATCAGGATTCCGCGTTGACCGCAGGTCCCCTCGCATTTGTGGTCGCTGTTGCGATCGAGACCGTAAATGCCCTCCAACGATGGAAAGTAGGGGTTATGAATACGTCTGGTTATGCCGGGAATACAAAAGAGTGATGGGAGAGTGCGTTTGGGGCTTAAAAGGCCTGGATGGCGATATGTAATGGATAAATGGGCGAGAGGCAATAATATACTTGTAAAACTTGATGGAGTGAAGAGCGCGATGGAGTGTAAGTGTGGACATGCAGGTGGAGGTTGTGCGGCTGCACTAGTGTGGTCTGCCAGGTACCCCGTCGGTACCATGATGGCACGAGACTGGTGCGAAAGGGTGCAAATATACATCATAGGGACTAGTAAATCCAGAAGTGGGCTAGGCACAAAGATAACGCTGAACAACGGCTGGCTGGACCGCGCCTATGACTTCATTACCGGCCCATCATTTTGCTGGCGCAGATTTGATACCTCAGGCAAACATGAGGCAAATTGAGGCAAATTCAGGCAAATTCAGGCAAACATCTCCACCCACAATACAAGAATACAAGAATACAAGAAATAGAGTTTCTTACCATGTATATAGCCCGATCTAATATGGCATAGTGATACCTAAAAAATGATAGTTCATATCCCGAAATGATATTTGATAGTTTCTACCTTATTCAATGGGACCGGCTAGTTTCTTCGCTGGGAAAATCCATGTATAAATCCATGTACTCCCGTTGCAGTAGTTGTATATACCCGCCACCCGCTGCAGTAAGACTTTTATAGTGGATGATATTATCTTATCAGATGGGTCAGGTACGTTGACCAGACCTCGATTGTGATATTTGTAAACTCAAGCAAACTCCGTCGCTATGCCTCCGCGGTTCGCGCTTCCCAATAGCGCCTTCCATATGTACAGGAATGTCTGATTCTTCGGATCAAGGGCCAAAACCAAAGCCGCCACAATCCATCAAACAGCCAAGCCACCGCCAAACACCGAAACCAGACGCCGGCCCTCACCAAAACCAAAACAACCTTGTGCCACTTACACCCGCTTGTAGTATAACAAGACGGGTTTGAAGCCGGGCGGCATGAGCACTGCCTTCGGACTCACTTTCCGGGTGCACTCGTCGTTGAACTCCGTCCATTTACCATCGGGACCAACAGCATGGGCGATATAATGACCAAACCGACTATTGCCCTGATGAGACACCGTCGAGACCAGCTCGTATCGGAGTTGGGTGGAGGGGTCCACGGCGTGCTTTGTCAGGTCGAGGACCCGCGTGATCCCAACCTTAGTCTTGACGGTCCCATTCCATCCCGCCCTCTTAAGCTGAACCGAGATGACATCGGCTGGAGAGGCGATTTTGACGTCTCGAGTCACGTTGACGGACTTCTGGCACCCCTCACATCTGTAGCCTGAGATTTTGTCGCGAAGGAAAGCGGCAACGAAGGCATCGAGGCTAGACCCACTGAGGCCGGCTTCGAGAGGCACAGAAAGAGTCCGCTCGGCGGAGTGGTGCGGATCGGTGGTGTGGCCACACGAGGAACAACGAATACTAGACGTGAGCAGAGTACTATGGATGGCTTGGAAGCGCGTGTGGCCCATTGCCCCCATATCCTCTGACATCATCTCTAACATTGCCGTAAACTGATCGTCGGGGTCGCCATACTCCTCTGGGTTATCCGTAGCCCAGCCCCCTAAAAACAATTATGTTAGTCCAGTGAAAAAATATGGTAACTACCTCCCAAGCAGACACTTACTAATAGCCAAGGTACGATCTATGTCTTTTAGAAGCGCATAGATCTCTTGGCGTGAAGAGTTTTGGATCCAATAAAGGGTAGCAAGATCTCTCAGCTTGCATGCAAGGCAAACCGTCGGGCGTTGACTACAACCTGGGGTAGGTTAGAACCGGAAATTGGAGAGCCAATATTTGGTGAACCTACATTCGCCGAGTTTATGAAACTCTAATAACCAGTTCACAAGTTTCGGGATGTGTAGCAGGGCCTGCAGCAAGCTGTGGCGATAGCATCGGGACATCCTGATGTTATCGAACCCTGGTTGCCGCATGGATACCTTTTCGGTCCACTCATCGGACACTGTCGCCGCCTGATCTTGTGTCAGAAGCATATTCGGAGTCCCCACCAATCGAAATACGTACCATTGCCTGCCGCTCGGCGCACTTCTTCTCAAGGCCAGCTTGAGATTCCTTCGCCGCCGAGTATCGATCACGCTTACTAGCGGCTGGTGGTACGAAGGAATGTCCCAAGTCCACCTTTGCCCCATCCACGAATGCGGAGTCGACACTCTTCTTCTTCTCCTCAGGGGGCGGCTGCTTCCGTTTGCGCTGCGGACTGAATTGCTGGCGGACAGTTTTAGGTTGCTTGCTCACCCTGGGCCCGTAGTGCATGCCATCGCTGGACGCGGAAAAAGTCCGCTTTCGGATCATTGGGGATCGAGGAGGGGCGGGTTGTTGAATGGCTACTGTGGCCATGGCAATGGTCTTTCCAGGTGAGGGTTTTGCGGTGGTTCAAAAGCCGTTTTGCTTTTGTTGGAATTGCAGAAACTTATGCTGAGAGAATATGAGCCCATGAAAGTTTGAATATGAGAAAGTTGGAAGTGGGAAAAACTGCTGCGAGTCCATAATAGGATTCCATATTTATACGTACCTCTCTAGTTCATATTATCGCTCTAGATCATTAAACAACAATAGAAATATCACAGTCGCTGATGGAGCTATCCAGCAACAATAAGAACCCCACTACCGACAATGGGATTCAGTAGCCAGTAACAAAGCGCCAATAAACAGCCTTTTCGCTAGCTTACTCAATACAATCTCTGACAATCGCTAGAGATTTTATTGAATGCTTGGAGGTTAAAACACAAGCGAATGATTCTTCCAGCGCAAAGTGCTTCAATAAACATCGAGACGGGCAAATGAATGTTCGGTCTTTCAGGGCTCGTGATATACGTGTATGGGTATGTGGTATATATGGCAGATGAAATATGAGAGGTGTTCTCGATTTGAGGCTCTCTTCGAAGATTCTGCGATTGTATTTTGGGGTAGATGGAACGGGCGAGTAGATTGGAGTAGATGCGCCCCGGGGATTTTTCGGTGGTCGGATCTGGCGAGTCGCTCCAGAATAATGAGGCGATAGACTTCTTACAATGCTCAAACGCTCAGCAAATTATTGAGGCGGCACAGGAAGCTCAACGGTGAAGCGCTCGCGGAAAAGTCGTGGCGATGGATGGACCTTCCAGTGTCTGAACCGACGTTTCCCCACCCGCAGCTTCCCACCAAAACTTTTACGCGGTCGAGTCGCCCACTAAACCCCATCCAGTAGGCGGTGTGACATTCGTCCTGCAATACTTATCGCTCAATCGGAGATAGGTCACGTGCTAAACGACGGAGCGATTGCGCTCACATATCACCAACGCGGAATTTGAAAAACACAAATCCCCCCACAAGTCACGAAGACACCATCTTACAAAGTGCTTTTAATATACTCCGACGTGTGTCATGTCTCACCCTACCGCTACCTTGATTTAACGTCAGCCTTTTTTAAATCGTAATGGCGGAGACAACCGTCAAACCCGAGGCCTATGAAGAGCAGCATGTTCACGAGGTCTATGAACAAATCGCAAGCCACTTCTCGCAAACTCGCTACAAGCCATGGCCAATCGTCAATGAATTTCTGCTCGGCCTCGAAGCGGGGTCTGTCGGGCTGGATGTCGGGTGCGGCAACGGCAAGTACCTGACGGTCAACCAAGATGTCTTCATCGTTGCCAGCGATCGCTCGACCAACCTGGCTAAGATCGCGGCCCAGCACCAGCCACATTCTGCCGTCGTGGCAGATAACCTTTCCTTACCACATGGAGGTGGCGTGGGCGCCGGGCGCTTTGACTTTGCCATCAGCATTGCTGTGGTGCACCACCTGTCGACCCCCGAAAGGCGGACGGCGGCTATTGGCGCAATCCTAGAGTGCTTAAAGGTTGGGGGCCAGGCACTAATTTACGTCTGGGCACTGGAGCAGAAGACGAGTAGAAGAGGGTGGGATGAAGGCCACGAACAGGACGTCATGGTGCCTTGGGTGATGAAGACTGGGAAGCAGCAGCTTCCGGATGGAGAAGTCTCCGAGCCTAAAGAAACGACGTATCAGAGATATTACCACTTGTATAAGTCCGGAGAACTTGAAGACAACATCCGTTCGGCGGGGGGGCAGGTCATTAAATCCGGTTATGAGAAGGACAACTGGTGGGCTATTGCATCGCCAAACGCACCTATCTGAGATTCTCATGCGGAAAAGAAGCCTTCACCAGACACTGGCCAGAATTGGGTCAGCGGGTATAGCCCTACGCTATATAGCACATATCACATTATACTATAGTGTTGGTAAGGCGACCGCCACGTGTCCAGGCGTCACCTGTGGTGGTGTACTACCTTTGCTATGAAACAGTTTGCACAGGAAAATGCGTCAAAATGTGTGCCAAGGCGAGGCTACATTCCCACACCAGGCATTGGGTGGCTATTGCTTGAAACTCATCGGGCACTGCGGGTGATATGGAGAATGACAACGGTGGTAGGGCTAGGTTTGGAAGAACACGACTCTATCCTGAGACATTCTGTGAAATAATGATAAATCTAGTAATACAGGATTGTCAGGTGTGTTAAATAGAGAAAAATAAAAATAAAAGTAAAAGATAATATAAAGCCCCGATCTTGCCAGAAGATGGATAAGTAATAGAAGAAGTAAAAGAATCGAAATCATCTGAAGCATTTCCAAGTTAAATTTCCATATCCACCAAATTCCATCCAAAGCTGTCATCAAGTCATCTTCTATTCGTTTTCCCATGCCACGCTATGCATTTTACGCCAAACCAATCCATACACCACCTCCATTCAATTCGTCGTCGCACACAGCGGTGAGATATCCCACCAACCCTCTCTGATGTAGTGCGCCTAGCTGTATTAGTCAACTGTCTCGGCGTTTTTCTGTGTCTATCGGTCCTGCCGTCTTCTAGTTCCCCCATGACCTGAGTCAGGGCTGCGACTCTTTCCCTCCGGCATTGCTGGTAAATTTGGAGGTAGAGCGTAGCCTATGGAGGGCAAATTAGAACCAGGACTTGAACGAGGCTGTCCACTAGACATGGATGCCGACACTGAGTATGCCGGTGTGCTGTATGGGCTCATTCCCGTGGTCATCTCTGCTACACTGGGCAGCATAGGCGGCCCTCCTGTGATTGGTATTCCCATTCCCATTCCCTGTCCCATCCCGATTCCGCCATACATGTACCCATCTGATGGCGAAGTAGGCAGCCCACTTCTCGGCATGCTCTGCCGTCGTGCAGCAATCGAACGTGTAGCGGGTCCCTCACGGTAATAACGCGAGGAGGAAGGCACTGAGCTGCCTATTGAGGATGCGGTCGAGGATGTGAGAGAGTGCGAGTGCGAGTGACCGCGTGACGATAGTGGTCTCGCGTGTCCATGAGCCGGGGCATCGACGGGGGCACTTGAAAGTGAGAATGGGACAACGCCTGCACGACGTGCCATGTCAGCCTCTCCAAGCTGCCAGTGCATGGCCTCTGCTGCCCGCCATGGAACGCCCATTTCTTCGGCGACCTTGGCCCACATTTCTGGTTTAAATCTACACGTAAAGTAATCAGTCTGTGTGCTGAGGAACAAAGAACTCATGGCTTGTATTGCCAGGATCATAATTATGATGGCCCGTTGAATTCCTGAGATTTAGAGGTTGTGCACATACCTCTCGTAAAGCCTTGCCAACTTATTTTTCCGTTCTTCGTCCCACTCACTTCTCCTCTCAAGATAGTTTTGATAGTGTAATCTGCAACTGATAGCGCTTCGACCTGGCAAACGCTTCGATATATCCTCCCATTTCATGCCACCCCCTCTTAAGTCGATTATTAAGGCATCTTCTTCCGGCGACCACTTGCTTTGCTTTTTAGCCGGCGTCTCTGATGGATGCGCAGGCATGCTTCGTTTTCCTCCAGTACTGCCGGATTGTCCTGTGGGGTATGGAGGGACGCTTTCAGCCGTTGTTATTGCCGGCAGAGACGCCGGGCTGGTGGTCGCCGGCCTTTTTGCTGGAGGAGGGGGCTCATTCGAGTCCGAAGCCCCGAGAAGGTGGGAGATATCCACCTTGACGGTTCTGATGGCGAGAGCCGTCACGGCTGACGTTCCTGCCACGTTTTTTGAATACCCGTATCCGGAAATGTTGCTTTAGTTCAGCCTACTCTCTTATCGACGGCGCCGTGGAGACGGTTGGAGGCTAAAGCTTGGTGATCCGAGCTAAATTTTGCCTGGGTAACGACAGTAGAGGGCAAAATCGGCGGAGTCAAAGTTCCTATCTCTGGAAGAATAGAATGACAGGTTGGGGTAGAGAAGGATAAATTCAACGGTAATTCTCTAGTACTTGCAGGAGGATATGACTTTATGTTAGCAAGCTCCCAAGACGCCGGGGAGCTCGCCTAGTTAATTTGCAGATAGCATGATTGGCAGTCTCAAAAAGTCATGCTGGACCAATAAGATGAGACAGGAAGTAAAAGAGGACCTCCACCGGTGGCAGCAGAAGGTAGATCGAAATCCACGATCTTAGGCGGCGGTAACATGGGGCACAATGGGTCTGAGGGGTGATGCCCGGGAAGATGCACGATGCATTTTGAGTAGCGCTGATCAGATATGGAGGGGCATGTGGCAGGGATGGCTGACGTTGGTGCGGGTGTAGGGGAAAGGGTATAGAGTGGTGACTTATGGGGGCATCATGCCACGAATTCGTGCATGAACAAGCCCATCTATACTCCAGATATGGCTTGCAGTGCATGTCTTGTACCTCAGTTGCATTGTATTTTTGAAGGCAGAAGCCCTCGGCACGAGCTAGGGCTCACGAAATGGTGGCTGAAAATGGTTGGGACGAACCTCCAGGGACCCTTGATGGTCGTTGCAACAGGGCTCGGAGAATAATATCTCCTTCTAAGGAATAGGGATGCTCCTCCCACGACACAACTGCGACCTCATGAGTGTCTTCTTTAAGATTGGGAAAGCCACGGATGTCTGTGCGTATTCCTAGATAGATATATCGTGGTGCTGCACTCTAACATGGTACTGTGTGGTAGAGGCTGGGATCTACAGTATCAGTACGTACGCATAGTGGATCATTTCGTATTTTGACACTGTATAGTACAGTACAATAGAATTGTTCGGGTGAAGTAGCTTACCCCAGGCACGAGCTTGGAGGCTTTAAATTTCCGCTTTGGGTGCTTGGAGGAGAGAACTGGCGGTCTGGCCTGCAAGGTAGGTAAGGTCAGGGGTTTTGAATCCAGGTAAGATCTGTATGGCTTGCATTGACTTGCATTAATGCGCAAGCCTCTCCCTGGGCCGCGAAGCGCGAGTCCGCTTTAAATCCATGACTTGCAGCACTTAGCTACCGACGGGGCAAGTTCCATGAGCCCGAAATCCGAGGAACAGGTTCCGATGCCACGATTATGACCCGCGTCAGCACGGCTCTACGTCGTGTTGGAACTTTCTCAAGCAGGAACCCATGCCAAGCAAGGCCGCCGTTTGCAAGGCCGGTCGGAGGTTCCCAACGCTTCCAATTACGCGCGTTCTATTAAAAGTTTGCTTGACCTGGTATTTGATGCGACGGGATATTACATTTGGCGGTGTGCGGCTTCAATGATACGTCGGAAGATTTTCTAAGACGGCAATCGGCAATCCAAGTTTGATGCCACCTCTAAACCATCGACCGACATCTGATACCCTCTAGTAGCTGTGTTCTGGGCCTCGAAGGGCGCCTTTCCTCGACCACAATGGTTTGAAGCTATAAATATTGGCGTCCAACAATGCATTAATAGCATTAGTAGCATTGTGAGCGCTTCTTGGTGAGGTATAAAATCAGACGAATCCAATCAGCGCACGGACTTGGACAGGGTGCAGAGGTACTTCACCATACCATGGCGAACGAAGGAATAGACCCGCTATCAAAATGCCGCGGAAGGCGTTCGGAATGGATTACTGCATGCCGAAGAAGGGCATTGTGACACGGGAGGCTAGATTGTTGTCAGTCGTAATGACAATTTAAAGACAATTGAAGCGTATTGTAACGTGGTTGGGCCTAGCCTTCTTGCGGCGTTTGCGTCGTGTCGGCGAGTAGCACAAGGGGGGAGCGTTATAGGATATCAGCCCACCGCCAGTCTCCATACATAAGCCTCCGGAACAGTGCCGAAGGGATTCATGCCGCACAGTTTGGGCGGTCAAGAAATGGATGTCGCAGTTCAGCCTGCTCCATGGAGAATTCCACAGCGGATTGTGACCTGTGGCGCCTGTGATGTGCCCCGAACGGCAAGAAGGAAGCTAAAATGAGGGACGTCTCAGATCGAGCCCATGTTTGAGCGGTGTATGTACGTGACAGGGCGATGCGACAAGGGCCAGCATGGCACGAAAACCTTACCTCCGTATTGGAGAGTTGGAGACAAGGTGGAATGATGATCCCAGGTTGATGACGACGAAAACCCCCTTGGGTAGTAATGGTTATGGTTGTTGTGGTGGAGGTGTGCAGGTGTGGAGGGGTGAAGGAGGGATGATGGAGGGTAGGATAGATGAAGGACCACGTCCAAGCTCGATCTGCGAACACCTCCAAGCCAACGGCCACTCCAACGACAGGACGACGACACCTATTGCGCGTAAGAATGACAGCATGTCCGGACTGCGCACGACCCGAGTAAAGCAAAGGCGCCTTCTCAAACCGATTGTGGAGGTACCTGCCAGCGAATCTATTCGGAGAGCTGACCGTTGTAAGGACAATGCGAGGATTGGCAGTATTTTTATTATAGTCGCTATACTGTGCACTGTGTGTGACCCGTGTCTCGGTGCTATTGTAAGACGCGGCAACAACAGGAGGGGCCGAAAGCACAAACCATGGGAGCGATCAAGCATCCCATCCCAAGATCAGACGAAATGGCCGGGCAATTTATGAATATCCCGATCGGGCTCGCATTGAGGCTTTTCGCTGATGCGCAATGGCTCTTTTGGAGTGGAGGGGTAAATGCGTTGGAGAGCTTACAAATTATAGGGGACGAAGGGTGTAGAAGGCCCTGGCCTGGAGCTTCCCCAATTATCGAATTGCGCTAGCACTGCCGTTCGGATGAAAGAATAGAGCTCTGTCTTTGCAATCTATATCCCTACCCCGCGTATCAATAATATTTATTATATACACCTCAAGTACAACAGACGAAGCTTCCGAACGTCGTATTACTCTCATCACTCTAACACCCAGGATCCTGTTGAATCGTAGTCGTCACGATGCAGACCGCAGGAGATATCCCCCTTCTCATTACTTCGGATAACTCTTCGTCGGAGCGCCGAATCACACCCTCTTGGACCATCGGCCAGCTGAAGTCGAAGCTCGAGGCCGTCACAGGCGTACCTCCGTTGTCGCAGAAGATCACACTCCGTGTCAACCAGCAAGGCATCCCCGTTGAAGCTGCGGACGAAGAGAACACTCAGCTTGCTACCTTTCCCTTGGCCCCCTACGCTGAGTTGCACGTGAGTCCCCTGATTCTATGTGTGTCACGTGATACACCTTCGTGAGAGTGGCGATGGTTTCACAGCTCTGTCAATGTCTATATGGTCAAAATACATAGGCTACGGAGTCACTATTTCACTAGTTACCTCATAATTATTCACAGTGGATCTAACACAGTCCAGGTCGCCGACACCCGTCCTCCCGGCGCGCGCCCGAACTTCACTGATGCCTCCGCCGTCGAGAAGTATGTGATGCCTGCAGAGGAATATGAGCAGAAGAGCGACAGCGTGCTCGCATGGAAGAAGTCGCAGAAGCTTGGACGCTTCAACCCTGATGCCCCTACTATTGAGGAGGCCAAGATCAAGGCCTACCAGACCGAAATCGACTCGAGAGGCATTGCCGTCGGAAAGAGGTGCCGTGTTGGCGGAGACGACAGTCGCCGGGGCGAAATCATGTATGTTGGGGATGTGCAGGAGATTCCAGGATCGTTGGGTTCTTGGGTGGGTGTGAGATTGGATGAGCCGGTGGGCAAGAATGATGGCAGTGTTGGTAGCACCCGATACTGGGGACAAGAAGGAGGACCTAAGCATGGAGTGTTTGTGAGGCCAGAGCGAGTAGAGGTCGGTGACTGGGCTCCAGTGGATGATCTGGATGACATGGAGGAGATCTGAGCAAGATACGCAATTATGGTCCTCCGATATGCCACAAACATATCAACAGCTGGGCGAGTTCTGTTCTCAACATTCACTCACGTGTGTCAAAAAGGTGTCCCGGCTTGGTGAAGATTTAAGGCTAAATAAGTGTAAGAGTTGTATCCAGGTATGGAGTTCAATCAATACCATGGACTCTGGTGATATGGCCTGGGCCCAGCCTCTCGATTTGGAAGCCACAGCCACAAGATTGCCCTATTATAACCGCAACCGCCGTATATGTCGGGAACTGCCGACGGCTTGATAGGTACTGCAGTGCTGTTTGTGACCTTGCTGGCCGGCTGCGCCACGGTAAAGACCAAAGACCATTCAATTATTAGAATGATTCCAAATACACCGAGATAAACAGTATGAAGTAATCACGTCTCTCCATTCAACGCGACTGTGCTGCGGATTAACTATACGCGGAGTCGGAGCTATATGCCGTTGTGTGTGTGTGTGTGTGAGTAAGCTTTACCAGCGCCACTTGTGGTTGAATACGGCCGGATAGCTCGTACCCGTACTCATTGGGAGTCTAGTTGCCATTTGAGCCTAGCTGACGATATTTGTATGGTGAAGCTGTGTTGAAACCGTCTCGAGTTATGGTTTCCGAAGGGGTCGTGGAGGCTATGCAAAGCGGCGCTTATCCTTATCGCCGATGACCGCTGCCCGCACTGATCACTCCACTTCACGAGCGTCGGAGTGCACCACCCACACTTCCCCACCTGTCAGATTTCCAGCTGTAAAGTAACCAATACTACCAATAAGAGACATACAACCTCCAAACTTCCACCACTGCCACGAATAAGTACTACAACAAGTACGACCGCTGCCACGACCATTGCCAGAATTGCCGGCGCTGCCGCCCAGTCTTGCCAACATCGTCCGTTCCGTCATACCTCTACCAAACTTATTCCAAATCCATACCAAGGGCAGTGAGGCTCAGCATCCACGCAATCGCCCTCCGAATCCACTTTGTCATTCGAAACATATAAGATTTACGCATCGCGGCCAAGATCTACGAACAGCTCCCCAGATGTGAGGAGGCAGAGTGCACAAGGCGAAGGCAGCTTGAGAATAATACAAACAGACAGAGAGACAGGGAGAGCACCTCAACCTTTGCCTCTACCATGGTTACCCACGCCCTCCTCGTCCTCCTGCTCACCTCGATAGCCGGTGCTGTTGACATATTTGGCTCAAACGCCCCATTATCAAAGCAATCCACGCAACTCACATTGATATGGGATGCCCCACAAGGGACCCTGAATGCTCTGGTTGAACCCTTGACGGTGCAGGCCGGTAGGGGCGGCAACTTCAGACCCAATGTTCGTATAGTCCCAACGTTTTTGAATCGTACACCAGCTAATGGAACAGGCCAATATCAAGGGAAGCTTCAAATCCGTTACCACAAATGGTGCTGGCGCAGGAAGTGTCGGAAAGGGCGATATTGCGTTGGTATCATGCGACCCTGACTCTACCAACTCATCCTTCTTAACACAAGACGCCGTCATCGACTTAATTATACCGAGTAGCCCAGGCGCCATCCTGTTATATAGCGTCGCGTCCGCTCACTGTGGCGTCAAGGACGTTGGCTCATTCGCAAACTACTACACCTTGAGGAACGTCACAGCGGATGCTATGCGAATGTTGGTGTCGACGACATCGGCAAATGCAACAATTCGATCCGACACAGCCCAAGGTGATTCGCAACCTTCCTCACGAAACCAAACTCCAGCTGTTGCTATGAGCGTACTATATGCTGTCACTGGAATTGTCACGGTGCTCTTCCTCGTCATCATTACCACAGGCGCCTGGCGAGCCCACAACAATCCGGGGCGATATGGACCAAGAACTGGCTTTGCTGGTCACGCGAGACAAAGTCGGGCGAAGGGTCTTGCCAAAGCGATGCTTGAGACACTTCCTATTGTGAAATTTGGAGATCCTCTACCGGCAAAGGCGGAGAACCGGGATATAGAACTCGATGACACAAATACAACAGAAGAACCCAAACCCACGGTTCCAGTCGCAACTGACAGCGACAAGAAGCTTAGCCCGGAACCGGATGCAGTCCCTGTCGCAGCGGATATTACGACATCAGCCCCAAAATCCACCGAAGTGGGTTCGGCTTCACAACCAGACACTGAGACCCAGAATGAACACCTTGGGTGCTCTATATGCACAGAGGACTTTACAAAGGGGGAAGATGTCAGGGTATTACCCTGTAACCATCAATATCACCCAGCATGTATTGACCCCTGGCTACTTAATGTCTCCGGAACGTGCCCCTTGTGGTAAGTAGATTCTCCACTGCCTGTTTCATGCTCACTCTAATATTCCCCAGTCGCGTTGATCTTCGGCCTGTGCGCAGTAATATGAGTGCCGGCGAGCCCTCTTCTCCAACGGATGCCGACCAAATGCCAGCAGTACCCGCTGAAGCTGTCCACCACTCTCGGGTCCAAAGGATCCTGGCCACGCGCCACGCGCCTGTCCATGAACGCATGGCAATCCTGAGGCAACTAGCCAGGGAATCCGGCCAGCAGCAGGCGACGGATCCTGCCTCGTCGGCCAATGCTGCTGACAGGTCGAGAAATAGATTAAGTTTGGCCGATAGGCTGAGAGAGAGATTCTCCGTCCGTACGCGGTCAAGTAATGCACATGATGAAACATCGGATCCAACGACAAGCGCGACGGAAACAACCGCCAATACGACCGCCACGAGGTCTAGTGCGCCGAGTGCCAATCCGACAGGAGAAGAAGCCCCACCAAGACCGTGAGGCTGTGCAGACAGGCTGTTGAAATTAAACTTTCCTTTTTCAGGTATGGCTGCATTGGGGGAATTGGACGTTTTGGGTAATTATTTTTTGGCGCAGATTGCGCATGCGGCAGCTGACAGCACGAGGATGGTTCGGTGGCGTCGGTTTGTCGGCTCATGAAACGGCGGGTGCATATATAAGATTTTGTTTCGGTGGGACGGCCCTGGCGCATGGGAACGGCTAGTACAATTAGGCTCATGGCCTGGACGGTTTGGGAAGGCGTTATGCGGGCCCCAATGACCAGATTGATTGCTTACTTTAAAGTACTCTATGTGGGAGGGATTAGTGGCGTTAGTTTTGGGGGCTGCGCCTTTGTATATCGCGCCTGATATATGCTGTAGTTATCGTTAACAACCATAATAATGTACATGCGATATTATTCTGAACATCCTAATACCGTACAAACCAAAGTAAAAGTGAAGTGGATTCAATAGCCTTATCTACATACCTCGGCAAAGGCGATTATGTCTTGCACGAGCAATGGTGAGAGATTGTAAGAGAAAAAAAAGGGGGTTGCGCGCTGAAGACAGATGATTCAGCCACAGTACCCAGAGCAATCCCAACATGGGAGTCTCTGCTCTGGTTAGAGTAGGGCTGCCCCGCCGTCAGTTATGCATGTCCAAGGTGCTGGGGGTCATGATGGAATTGATCTGAGTCAGCTATCCCGATATCTTGGTAGTGAGTGACCCGCTGGGTGCTGGGTGCTCTCCAGCACGGCCAAGCCCATGGTGGGGGAAATGAGTGCGGGCCTAAAGCGGCTGTCGCACTGGAGATCTCTCCATGGGAAACGGGCTTAGCATCCGCATATTGCTGGATCAGCCGCAGAGGAGAGACAAGGGAGTCCCATATGGAGAGCAGCGCATTCTCATTTCCGGTGAGGGGGC
>JPJW01002341.1:0-44711 GCA_000750755.1 Pseudogymnoascus sp. VKM F-4513 (FW-928)
TTGTGGTGGGTAAGACATGTTTTAGGGAGTGGAGAGGGGAGGGGGGTAGTGTGTGGTGGGTGCCGCTGTGTCGGTGTACTGTGTGGTGCTGGGTTTTGCTGGTGGTAGTACGACGGTCGCTGGGAGGGCGGGGATGGAGCTTCATCGGGACGGGGCGGAGGGTTTGGTGGGAGCGCTGGAGGGGGTTAGCCAGCGACTGTACAACTGTGTTAGTATGGCCTGTTTTGGTTGAATGGTGGATGTGGAGTGGGTGAGGTGGGAAAAGTGTGGGAATCAGTGGGCAAAAAGTGGGAGGGATGGACGGTGGGATATCGATGATCTGCTGGGACAAAGCTCCTGTAGCTGATCCCCACCGTGTTCCGCTCTGCCTCTATCGGTTCTCCTCCATCCGGCCAAGTACGACCCAGGCAGCTCAGCCCAGCAAAAATCAGTCAGTCAGTCAGTTAGTCAGTCCCTCACATCGTCTCATCGCGTCCTGTAACGACGCAAGGGTCTGCTCGTGCATCTCGCTATCCAGTACCCAGTCTTCACGCACACATTTTTTTTCGTCCCCCACTTCTTCCAGCCCTCAGACTGTGCTGTGGCTGGACGCCTCTTTTCTCGCGGGACTTCCGTTTTCGTGGGGGAGGGAGGGAGACGGGATGGGTGTTCGTTGCCGGGTTGGACCGTTGGCGTGGGCGGTGGCGTGGAGAAGGAATTTCCCCCTTCTTGGCGGGGGATGGGTTTGGCCAATGGAGCGGCAGGGGGAGTGCGAGGAGGGGGACGAGAGGGACCAGAGGGATTAGGGGGTGATGTGATTTGTGAAGGGAGTACTCCATACGGCGTATGGCACGGTAGTATGAATTGAGGCGTTGGCCATATAGTTCTGGTAGGGGATGCTGTTGATCCGGTCAAGTTCATCCTATCGTCCTCTGCATCTGCAACTGCAGGATGATGCCATGTCAGGCCGAGTCAAGACGCGACGGGGGATCGCTTGTGATTTCTTTAGTGACGACGTTATTAATCTATTCTTCAATCTCAATCTCGGGCTATTAATTGGATATATGGGGATCGTGCCTGATGTGATGGAAGGTCTCTCCGTGCGTGCATAGTGTTACTATTACTATCAACCAGGGGAATAACCAGGGGGATAAAGGGATGAATTAGCTGTGTGCTTGAATTATGGACGGGGATGTGGGATGTAGGATGTGTGCCGACATGGAGGCTTTCTGTAGGTGGATAGTGGCTTGGAAAGTACCGTGTAGTATGATTTACTATGGCAGGGTACATCAAAACAGGGGGTAAATCCAGGGTCCCCAATATGAATTTAGTGCCCGCCCTTGTACCCAACAGAGTAATTGAGTACCTGCAGCCAGAAGTGCAGACGGGGATGGTCATCATCTCTCTCTCTCCCTTGACCATCTCCACCATTATTGTCTGTTTAATTCTGCTAGCAAAAGGTCCAACAAAGGCATTATTACTGTATTATTGTCCTGCATAGGCGGGAATATACAGTGCAGAGCAGTATCGAATCTCGGCGACGACGACCTTCCCCGACATCACGTCTACAAAGCACGACCATCTATCCCCATCTCGACTTCACCCTCACCCCCAGATTGCCAGTAGTGCTGCCAGTGTGCACTGCCTTTCCCCGTTAGAGGCCCGCCGCCGCTCGTGCCGTGCCTGAGCCGTGCCTCCGTCTGGCTACCAACGCCCGTGCCTGAGTACGAGTATCCTGGTTCCTGGTGTCTCCTGGCTGTGTTCCACCACTGCAACATCGGAGAATACAGAGACATCCACGACTCGGCGGGCGAGTCAGCGATACACAGCGGCATACAGCCGCGATTACACAGACACGTCCACCGCGCGAAGAAAAAATATATATGTGAAATTTGAAATCCAAACAAGTACGACGGATATAACGCGACAATTGAGTCAAAAGGGACCAAGAAGGGCCAATCTACAGCGAATCACTCCGCCGCCACTGATCTACACTCGAAACAAAGCATCATCCGCCAAAGACCACCCCCCAGAAAAGGTCAAAAACGGCATTATCCACACGATCACAACCTCTCAGCCCTCTTATCCCCCTCATCACATTGATCGCTGCCTCTTCTTTCCTCTTTTTCTCCTCCATCCCCTCCAAGCCACCCCCCCAAACACCTCCCCAAACCCTCCAAAACCGCCCCAATCAACCCTCAACAGTCCATCCAGAACCCCGTCCTTGCACCCTATCCACCTTGCTCACGCTACTGCCAGCGGCCTGCACTCGACCAGTCGCACGCACGGGCGTTGAATGCACGTCCACCGTCCACACGGATCCAGCCAACCAACTAAGTAAGGTACACTCCACACAGCACCCACTAACAGCCACGCTACCACCACACTTGTTCCTAAATCTACGAGAGACCGACCAGAGCATACCATATGGGGCCAACCGGCAATACTCGAGTACCTTGACTTGAACTCCTTTCTCGGGGACCGCCTTATCCAGTCCTCATCCGTCTCCTCCTCCGCCTTTCCCCCACGACTGAACAAACACGATTCCGACTCGACGGACGGAAAAGACAGACGACGCTCTGCGATTCTTTAGCAGAGCCTTTCATTTCTGGGACGAGACGGCCGACTTGGTGCGAGAATTGGGCATACATTTTCACCGGGCCGCACCGCATATCCACGTGCATTGACGAGGTACGTTCTGCGCTTTTCCTCTGCTCTTGATTTCTTGGGCTGCGCATTCACCGTCGACAAGAGGATGCGCGCGCATCTTTATTCACATTGCATTTTCATGCGATTCCCCGTTTCCTGTCACACTTGCCGCACTTGGCAGAAATCACGGACCCAGCGCTGACCGCATTGCGAAGAACAGTTACAGGACGCCGATCCAGGCCTTAAGATCTCCTATATACGCGTTTCGCGACGTTCGCTCGGGACTCGCCCGGATTGAATCCTAGCGACGAGCACGCTCGATCTGCGACTCGAACGACTCGCACGGAAACAGGACTCGAGCGGCTGGCGGGCTGGGCTCTGCATAACCTAGCACCAAACCCGTCGCCCAGAACTTGAACATATACCACTGGTTTCCCCGGCTGAAATCAGCCGAATCCAAACATATACAATGGCGGCATCCATACCACGACCTTCGCGGCCGTCCTACGGGCCACCGACGTCCGCCTTACCGGCAATCCCAACTACGAAGACCAGAAAGAGCACTGGTGCCATACCCACATTCACCGGCTCGGACGACCTCACAATACCCCTCCCAAAGACCGGACTTCGATCGCCATCAGTCGGCTCTTCCGAGACAGGTCTCGCCTTGCCAAAAACACTACCAAAACTGAGGACTCTCCCCGCTGGCACAAATTCGCAGGGCAAAACGATACGGAAGACGATCAGTATTAATTCCTTCCCACAGCCGCCGCGGGGCGCGCGCACATCTAGTCTACCACCGAGCCCACTCTCTGCAGGTGCAGGAGCGGCGTCGAACCGAGACTCGACGGAGAGCAGCCCATTAACGCCTCTCGGCTCGAAGCCGCTGCGCCGGAAACCGAAGACTTCGCTTGGACCTGGCACGCAACTGGCTTATGCGGGAAGCTCCACCCCAAGTCTGCTCAACGGCAGCGGAACCACAAAATCTATTTCGAGCGGGCCCGGCGCGAGAGGATCAGATGGTCTCCTCAGCCTCCCTTCGCCGCCACATAGCAGGAGCTCCTCGGCGCAGGATACGGAGTCTACGGCGAGCACATTAGAAGACGGCCCGGATGCCGGGAGGGGCAGGCAGACCTCTGCGGACCTGGCTAATGGCGACTCGAAGTCGGCAGAGGGGAAGGGAAACGTCATCGTGAGTGTGCGTGTGCGCCCAGATGCAGGTGGCGATGCGCCGGGCGCAAGCAAGACCGATGGGGAGTGGATGGTGGATGGCAGGCGCTCGCTGGTTTCCTACAAAGGGCCAGCGGGTGGTGACCACTTTTATGGTAAGTCTCTTGCGGTGGTGATGTATGGGCTATGCTGATATCAGACAGATAATGTATTTGCGACTCACGATACGAATTCCCGCGTCTACGACGGCTCAGCGAAGCGATTAGTGCGACGAGTTATGGAGGGCTACCACGGGACGGTCTTTGCATACGGAATGACGGGAACGGGAAAGACATTCTCTATGCAGGGCACAGCGACAAACCCTGGTGTTATTCCCCTCGCCATCACCGACATCTTCTCATACATTCGCGAGACCCCGTCGCGCGAGTTCCTCCTCCGAGTCAGCTACCTCGAAATCTACAATGAGAAGATCCACGATCTGCTCAATCCCCCACCAGCGAACGCCATTGGTGCGAACGCACCCGCCCAAGAGGAAATCAAACTTCGCGAAGATGCGAAGAGAGGCGTTTACGCCAGTCCCCTAAAGGAAGAGATCGTGCAGAGCCCGACGCAACTTCTTCGCGTTATTGCTCGTGGTGACCACGCCAGGCGCACATCGAGCACACAGTTCAACGCGCGCAGTTCTCGCAGTCACGCCGTCGTGCAGATCGTTGTCGAGAGTCGTGAGCGTCTCCCTGGAAACGGTGCCATGTCGGATAACAAGCGCTCTGGGATCATGCCAGGTGGTGTCAGAGTTTCAACTCTGAGTCTCATCGATTTGGCTGGTTCGGAACGTGCAGCCGAGACGAAGGAGCGCCGCGAGGAGGGATCGCATATTAACAAGTCTCTTCTCACCCTCGGAACGGTCATTGCGAGGTTGTCGGGCGACAAGGACAAGGAGGGCAAGCCGACGGACAAGAACGGCAAGCATCTTCCTTACCGTGACAGCAAGCTCACGCGTCTGCTGCAAGGTGCGCTCTCGGGTGACTCCCTTGTCAGTATCCTCTGCACCATTCAGATCGGCTCTGTCGGGTCTGCAGCGGCAGCGAACACGCACACAGGTGAGACGTTGAATACGCTCAAGTTTGCGTCGCGCGCAAAGAACAACATCGTCTCGCACGCCAAGAAGGCAGAGGAGGCTCTCGGCGCCGGCGGTGACGGTGGTGCCCGCGTGCTCCTCGAGCGATACCGTCTAGAGATCCAAGAGCTACGCGGTCAGCTGGATGGACAGGCAAAGACAAAAGACGACGAGGAGGAGAGCAAGCGCGAAAAGGAAGCCGAGCTGCGTCATGAGGAGCAGATGCTTGAGATGCAACTTGCACGCACGGCGCTCAAGGAGCGTATCGAGCATCTTAACCGGCTGATCATCTCGAGTAAATCGACGGGTGTGAACTCTGGTTCGTTTTCGGCAATGGGAAATCACCCCCGCCTCTCTACCATGACCTCCAACACCAACCTCGCCTCGGCGCGCTCCTCATACGCCCCCTCTCTCGCCGCCGAGTCGCGCAAATCCCTCGAGCGCTCCCCGAGCATGGCGAGCCAGTCAACGCTCGGCCAGCTCCCGATGTCAGACAAAGGTGGAACGGGGACTCACACCCCGCACCACCACGACGGACACGATGACGAAGACAGCCTCGGGGAGTACGGCGACGGAACAGCCTCGCTCGCGGCGCAGAACCGTGCTCTGCTAGCAGACGTGGCGGATAAGAACCGCTACATCTCCACCCTCGAGAAGCGCCTCCTCCAAGCTCGACGATCCAGCCACTCGCGCGCGAGTATCGGATTAAACGGCGGCAAGAGCGGGGCAGCAGCTGCTGCTGTGACAGTCGGTGATGACACAGGTGTTGCTGCCCTGTTGCGCGATAAAGATGCGGAGATCTTGGATCTGCGCGCACGCCTGGATGACAAGGATCACATGCTTACTGCGCTCCGTTCAGCGGCCCGGTCTCGCGATGCTGCGGAGAGAAGTGGCGAGCCTACGGGACGGGCTAGCGTGTTGACGGCGGAGAATCTTGCTAGTGCGGCTGCGGCGCTGGGAAGGGGAGATGGACTTGGTCTGGGTCTGGGGGCGGCGGGGAATCATGTCAGTATTGCATCTGCGCCCGCTGCGCCCCGAGTCACCTCAGCGGCTGTGACGGCGCCTTCTACACCTGCCGCCGCAGTAGTGGTGGATCCAATGTCCGTCCCGATCCCGACGTCGATGCCGACGAGTCCAGTCCTGACGAGCCCGACGAGGAAGAAGGGGAAGAGGAAGAGTGTGGATGAGATGAGTCGGATGCTGGATGAGATGATTCAGGATCGCGTTGAGAGGGGTGAGATTGTGAAGGGTGCGAGGGGGAGCGTGAGGCTCGTTGGGGCGGAGAGGAAGGAGGCTACGGCGGGGACGGAGGCGGTGGCTGTTGTTGTGTAGACTGGTTCTTTGATTTCAGTCACGGTCACTGTCATGGTCAAAAGGGGCGTGGGATTTTTGTATTCGTGTGCTTTTGGGTTTTTTTGCTTCCTTTCTTTATACCCCCTTGTTCTTGTTATTGCATTTACCCTCTTCGTTCGTTCGACCTTTTCACTTCTCTGTCCACTGTTCTCTTTTTTAATTACACACTCGTTGGGGTTTGTTTAGATATATGTTTTTGTTTCAATTTGGGATACTGAAGGAACGGGGAACTTTTTACAAGGATGGAGAGGATGGAGGACAGCAACAACAACAACAATGAGAATGACGGCGGCGACGCCATGGAGGGAATCCAATAGGGATAGGCAAGGGCAGAAAGGAAGGATAAGGAAGGGAAGGGGCAGCGCGGCGTTAGGGATCAGGGAGTCCGGAAGGAGCCTTGCAGCGGCTAGTGGCGTATATGTATGAGTATGTCGTACCATGACAGGATGAGACGCCAGCGGCGGCGGCGGTGCTGGTGCTCTCGCGTAATCGGGTGATAACAAACACCCACCCCCAATATCAAGATCACCAAACTATATGACTCCCACTTCCGTCGCTCTACGTGATCCCTGTGAAAAACTTGTACTTCTCCATCCCCACCGGCCCAGCGAGTACCCTATCTCCACCTAGCATTACATATCCCCACCCGGCCCAGCAAGCACACTGAACTGCCCCCCGCATGCCGCAGCACTAATGACCTTCCCCTCCGCCACCAGTACCGGCGTCTCAGGCGTCTCGATCGTCCCAAGCCCAGTGCGGTAATTCTCGCTATACCCCCACGCATACGCTGTCCCCTGCTGCGTAACGGCAAACGAATTATCAATCCCCGCCGCCACAACCATCACAGAACCCAGCCCAGGAATCAGCGTAGGAGCCAGAATGCGAGGGCGACCGCGCGCGTCAAAGACGAGACTATGTGCTGGTAAACCGCTGAGGTCCAGACCCGCTTGATTGTCGTCACAGCGGCCCCAGATCAGGACGCTGCCATCTGCCGTGCAGGCTAGGGAGTGGTGTTCCCCCCCGGCTATGTCGCGGATACTGTAACCCCTCAACCCCTCCACGATTGTCGGCGCGGCGATAACGGCATTGAAGTCCCCCGCGCCAGAAGAGATGCCGGTCTGGCTAAAGCTATTCGCTCCCCATGCGTACACGTCGCCGGACGAGGTGAGCGCGAACGAGTGGTACGCGCCACATGCTATCTTGGTAATGGGCGGCAGCGCGACCGGGGACGGCGTCAGTGCCGTGATCCGCGAGCGCGGGAGTCGTCGACCTAGTTGCGATTGCTCGGGTGTGCCCCAGGTGAACACGTGGCCGGCTGCGGAAAGAGCGAGGGCGTGGTTATTTCCTGCTGCGAGGGAAGTGATCTTGGTTAGTGATGGTATTAGCGTAGGCGTGCGTTGGAATTTCTTTGATTTCGAGCTCGAGAGGGAGGTGGAAGCGGCGAAGCCGAGGATGCCATCGTTGGCCTGGGGGTGTTGTGTTAGTATGTGGTTCCGAAGGGGGGAGTGGTGGACGTACGCGGAAGGTGCCCCAGCCGTACACGGAGCCGGTGCTTGTGAGTGCGAAACTGGCACTGTCGAGGGCGACGACCTGGACGAAGAGGCCTGGGACGTTGCCGAATGCCTCTCGGGGAATGGCTGTCGGTGTGCTCTCCCTAGGGTTCAAGTCGCCCTCATCATCGGACCCCTCGTCGGATACTGCGTCGGCATCACGCATTGGCGCTTCCCATGCCGTGTCCCGCCCGAGTGCCCCGTCGTCATTAACGCCCCATGTCAGAATTTGCTGGTCATGAGTGAGTGCTACGCAGTGCATGGCCCCCGCGGCGATTTGGACTACTCCGACGGTTGCAGCGGAGAGGAGGGGGTTAAGGCGGGGGCGTTTGACGCCGGTGGGTTTCTTGCCATCGATGACAGTGTGGCCGAGACCGAGCTCGCCGGACTCGCCATCGCCGCAGACGTAAATGTTGAGTTTCGTTGTTGGCGGAGTGTTGAGGGCGGTTTGTTTGAGTCTTTTGGCGGGCTGGGAGGGAGGCGAGGTGGGAAGCGGGTGTTTTTTGCTTGCGATGGGGATCGAGGCCGTGGCTTCTGGGGTTGAGGTTTTGGGAGCTTGAAAATCGTTAGTAGTCACGCCGTCACTAGTTTGCAGGACGGGTTTAGGTATTGGAAGGAACTGTACCTGTAGTCGCGGACACCCATGGCTTTCTTCTAAAATTGGATGTCGTCCTGGCCATTTTGATAAAGACGAGGGTGCTGGTGCAATGATTGATTGGCAACTCTCAGATGGTGTCTCGGTAATTGCGTAAATATAAAAGTATACGAAGTTGAAGATGCATTACATGAAGCTGTAGATGGCATTGAAACCGTCAAAGCCCTGGTTACGTCGAGTATTTTGTCTTTGTTCATCAATTCCATTCACTTGGCGTGTCTGCCTGGCTGGCTACCTGTTGTTGGATGTTGGTTGACCCCTGCTGCGGCTTGACCTGCCAAGCCACATCTGCCACGCCACGACTCCTGGTGACAAGCGGCTAACATCTCCCTCTCGCTCCGACTTCTCGCTTTCGTTCCGTAAACGGTAATTGAGGCGCAGTCTCCACGACGCATTCTAAATGCTTATGCCCTCCCATTCGACAACCATACAAAGGATCAGACAAAAACTTAAACAGGCTTGAAAATGCTTATCTCCAATGAAGGATGCGACATGGGGGCAGTAAAAGCTTATTCCTTCTCGCATTCGCTCCGTAAGAGGAAATACTTGACGTTGCGCACTGCCAAATTCTTACCGCCGAACTGCAATTAAAGGCTATGGCCGAATTGAAGTTCAGGGCTGACGCGTAACCATATTTATCCTTATGATCTCCGTATATATAACTTGATCGTCCTGCTCAGCATGGAGTATTTTTCTCCATCGCCCACACTCTTTCTCAAAAGTTCAACACCATGTATCCTCAAAGAATTGCCGACCCGAAGTCTCTTGTCATAGCTTCCCTCATCATCTATGTTATCCTTGTCCAACCCGTCACATATTGTCTCTGGAAGCATGGCAAGAGAGGAATTCTTGGTTGGCTGGCCCTTCACAGTCTCTGCGTCATCCGTATCGTCGGAAACGCTGTCCAACTTAACGCCTACACCACTCACTCAACTGGGGGTACTGCTACCCTAATTCTTCAGAGTGTTGGGCTTTCACCTCTTCTTCTCGCAGCAGTTGGAATTCTCCATGAAGCGTCAGTAGACCCCAATCCCCAGTCAGTCAATGTGCCTAACATATCTTAGGAGACATGCTCGCAATCCAAAAATCAACCAGAAATTCGAATGGATCCTTGTCATCCAATTCCATATGACAGTCATCGCAGCGATGGTCTTGGTCATTATTGGGATTTTGAAGTTGCAAGATGGCGCTTCTGTCGGGAATGTGCTCATGAAAGTTGGAATGGGAGTTATTCTAGCCTGTTGGGCAATCCTCGCACTTTGGACGGTGCTCTCGTTCCGATCATCCCCTGGATATGATGATACGGGGGTACCTTCCGATGGCACAAGGGTTAGTACAATACTCGCACTACCTCGAATATATCTAACAATGGGTAGTTGCTCCATGGAGTTGCGGCGGCCCTTCCGTTCATTGCACTCCGAGAAATATTTGCTGCCGGCTCATCCTTCGCGCCATCATCCAGCTTCACCTCGTCTCTTGCGGTCAAGATCTGTCTCAGTGTCGTCCCTGAGATGGTCTCTATTATCATTCTCTCAGTTGCTGGCCTGAGCACTCGCGGTATTGCAAATAAGTTTCGGAGAACGACGAAATAAGTGCTGGATGATTGTGATGAGCGGAGGATTGCGAGAGGATTGTGGGTCACAATCCTCCGCTTATCATAATTCGGCGACATATGTATAGAGCGAGTTATACAGTTTGTACAAAGCCCGCGCCGCATAAAACTTCAATAGATGACTTATCTGGGGCGTTCGATTATCTGCGAAAAGGATTAATAATAGCGATTTAGCGATATGGAAAGATTTTTTGCCTCTCTTCTTTCCATGATTCAATATATATTTACGCTATTAAGAGTGAAGCTTTGTGTGGGGTCTTCATCCCTGTAAGCTCGGCTGACGCGGCCCGTCACATTCCTCCAAGTACTAAATCAACACTTATTCAACGTCCTCTGATATAGAATCAAACCATGTCGGATTTTCCGCCACAGCCCGGCAGTCGCAGCGCTAGCCCATCCCGAAAAGACACAGATCAGTTTGTCCATTGGAGGCCAGAAGTTGGCCCAGTTAATCCTCCCTCACGACTGTATCATAAGAAGTCAAGAAATGGCTGTCAGCAATGCCGAACCCGGCGCGTTAAAGTATAGTCCGCCATTTTCTTTAGTTGCTGTATCTATATCTGAATACGGCACCAAGCAGTCATAGATAGCATGCCTAACTTCTCATAGTGTGACGAAGTCCACCCACTATGCGGGAGCTGCCAGCGACATAAGGTTTCCTGCAACTATGCACGGTCCGCGCCAAGGAGGTCAAGGGAAAGCTCGGCCTCCACCTCTACCTCTACCTCTCGGATTGCAACAGTCAACGATCCAGCAGTAGCCGCTTCAGAAAATCCCGATGCAAGAAAACGGCGCTTGCTCGAGCTCAAACTCCTCTACCAATATTTGACTAACACTGGATGGTCGGTTTCCATGCCATCGGGCGGGGCCACTAGTGAGAGATCGCGGGAAATATGGGTCACGGAAATGCCTGGTCTGGCATTGAAGCACGATTCGCTGTTAAATTCCATATACTGCGTTACTGCGATGCATCTCACTAAACTGGACCCTCTAAACGTCGAGGCTTTGGAAGCATGCAACACATATTTCTGTCTCGCCATCCGGCAGCACCGGCAAGAGGTTAGCCAACTTAATAAAGACAATGCGGATGTTGCTCTTCTTACAGCATCCGTAATTCGCCTCTGTGCCTTTGTCGTCTTACAAGACAGGGAGCTGACTCAGTACACGCCTCCCACGGAATGGTTTTTGTTAACGAAGGAAGCTGGAATCGTATTCAAAGAATCGTACCCATACGTTAAGGATGATCCGTCGTCACTATCAAGGGAACTTTTACAGAACAACCAACAATTAACTGACAAGGGCGCCGTTTTCGAAGGTAAAAAGCCGTGGGATCTTGAGATTGCCTTCACCGTCAAGGAACCGAAATTCCTTGCTCACATGATGGAACGAACCCAGGACCATGAGAGGGATGAACCCTGGAACGCAGACATAGAGGAGGTGTATAAGCAGGTGATAAGCTTTATCGGCACTTCGAAGAGCTCGGCTGATGCCAAAAATAACTCTGGGGATAATCTGCGGCTGCTTATATTGTTCCCGATCATGACCCAGAAACTATTTATCGATTTAGTTAGTGAGCAGCAGCCGCGAGCGTTGGTTTTGCTCGCGCATTACTTTGCGCTCCTCGTGGCGTTTAGGGAGGTTTGGTGGATTGGTGATATGGGAAGGAGAGAAATCCAGGGGATTATGTCTGCCTTGCCGGTTAGTTGGCACAAGCATATGGACTGGCCGCTTGAAGTTGTACGGGAGGGGTCGACCACGGAGCTGAAGAATTACCCGATGCTAAAGTCCCTAAATTTGGGTTCTAAGAATCCATGATTCTCATAGCTAGGTTTAAACTTGAAGTAAATGTTTTTAACACCCCCAAATAGAAGGGATGCAGCCTCACAGGTCAGCCGGGGCATAGTTGCGCCGATGGAAGTCGTGATGCGAGCCCTCGTTTTGGATACAGCTGTCGGACGAGGCGCAGCACTGCCGACGACAACATGCATCATCCCAAAGGCAGAACTTACTTTTGGAATATGGTGATGAAGCTATCTACATGCCAAATACTTGGACTGCGAACTTTTTGACATATCTACAATGTTTAAGAAAGCTTTTAAGAAAATAGGAGGTAAACGCGACAGCCTTGTCCCGACCCAAGGCCCAGCGCCGGAACCTACTTCACCCGGACCGGCAGCTGGACCGCTGACGGGTACGGATATTGCTGACCTTTTTGGATCTCGGGGAGATGCTAGTTCTCAGGCTGGGAATTATAATGGAGCCATCGTGATGTACGATGAGGCTCTGATGGCCACTCCAAACAATACGGCTCTACTGCTCAGTCGGTCATTTGCCCATGGGATGTCGACACCCCCAAGGCTAGACCTAGCTCTAAAGGATGCAAACTCTGCAATCCAGATTGATTCTCGGAACTGGCAAGCCTGGCAGCAATTAGGAGAGACGCGCTTGAAAATGGGATATTTCGCCGCCGCTGAAGAGGCTTTGGAAACGGCGCTTCAACTTGCCAATGGCTACGATAAGGTCACTGCACAAAGGGCTCTGACAGAAGCTCGATCTCGAATGTCGCAGCCGGCTCCTCTCCCTCAGCAACACTCAGGTATGCGTATCTCTTTGACTTGCAGATTTTTAGTCGGAGAACTAACCACCTAAAGCACTTCCCTCACGGCCTGCCCAGCCGGCTCATCTAGCACCAGGTGCTCAGGCTTATCCTACTGCTCCGGCTTATCCACCTGCGCATACTTATTCAGCTGCTCCATTTAACCAAGCTGCTCCAATTCATCAACCTCCCTCGACTTATCCAGCTACCCCAACTTATCCAGCTGCTCCAACTTACCCAGCTGCCCCAGTTTATCCAGCTGCGCCGGCTCCCCCAGTTTCCCCAGCTCCCCCAGTTTCTCCGCGCCCCCCAGCTTCTCTTGCCCCCCAAAACTCTCCAAATGCCCAAGCTCCCATAGCTTCTAGGAATCCTAAACCTGCTTGGGGTTCTCCCGCTGCACCGACTCCACCTGCTACCTCAGGCCCTTCCACCCCCTTCACCACTACTAGCCCTCCAGCCGCTCGGTCCCCATCGGTTCTCCAACCGCCGGCATCTGCTCAAGCTAATAGCTCTCCTCGGCCTCAAGCTTCCCCATATCCTGCAGCTTCTCCCGCTCGTTCCACCACACCAGCGCCACCAGCAACATCGACCTCTTCAGACCCCCTAGAAGCTTTTCTTAATCCATCGAGTAACCAATCCGAGGCGGCCCCTCCCGGCTATACCCCTAGCATTAACAACCCCGATGCAGCCGTGAGAATGCTCTCGCAGCAAGCCATTGGGGCTAAATTAAGGGCGTTTGAGACTACGTTAAGAGGAAGAAATAGGGGCTCTCTTTCAATTAAACCTTACACTGGCCAAGGATACGTCGATGCCGTGCAGCTGGTCTACAATGGGTTAACTCAAGCCGACCTGACTAACAGAGAGCTTGGAACTCAGACTCAGACTTACCTCCATTCTAGCTTCTGTATGTTGAAATTTCCCGACAGTGCATCATTTTACTGACCCGCTCTAGCCACCATGACTTTCAATATGATTGATTTTCCAAGCAACACATTCCTTAATAATGACTGCGAAAGTTCGCCCTTCTATGAAGGTAAGATGCCTGGAACTGTTACCATTACTGGATATTCCAAAGAGTATCGCGTCCACCAGCTCTCACTAAACCCGAGACTCAATATCACTCTCGAAGCAAGTGGTGCCCTTCCGGGAGCTTCACTAGACAAGATTGTGCAGCGAATATCGACCTTGCAGGTACTAGGGACCTCTGAAGACAGCGAATTTCTCGGGGAGATACTTGGTCTATCTCAGTTAGATATCTTACGGGCAGGATTTCATGCCACAAATGGCAATAGACAGAAGCAGATCGACACCATCTGCATGAAACTTAGTGGCAGCTTATACGACGCGCCGAGCCGCTTTATCGACTTCAGCAAGGCTAGAAATATCAGCAACAACACTCTCGGTAGTGCGGCCCAGGGAATCGGCCTCAAAAACTTCCTCTATCAGATTCTACTCGGGGCAGAGTTGCTCGTGCGGCTGCGGAAAGAACCACTAACAACAAACAATAATTGTATTATGACTGATGCCATATCTGCGCTGGTCATTCTAAGCGCGCTATGGATGCAGAACGTATCCATTCACGCTGCGGTACCTGCTCTAGGTTCTCCTATATCAGCAAGCACAAACTACACGCTCTATTCGATAAACAACCAGAGGCAGATAGAGGGACTCGTTCGCTTTGGAGAAGCTCTCTCCTGGCCATTTATGGATGAGGCAAGAGCGTACATCGAGAATGTATACCGCGACCTTGCAGTTGGTGCTGCAGGTATAGGGTTTGACATCTGCGACTGGCTCTTTGGCCTTGTCCTCCCAGGAAAGATATTCCGCCATAGAATCATGTGCTGTCTTGTGGACGCCTCACCTTCGATTCGATCCATAAACGCCTCCCCATTCTGGGACAGCGGAATCGTCGTTCAGAACAAGAGTTACTGGCCAAAACGGACAGTTTTGGGGAGGGTGCTTGGTGGTCTCAACAACCCGAAGAGTGTCTGTGGGTGGATTGGGCCAGTGCCTGCACCGCAGGGCTGGAGTTCTACACAGTGGGTAAAAATAAATGCTCGTGCTGTCGACGTCCCAATTCCTGTCAGCACGACGCAGATGCAACTCACTCTCGATGGTCTCGGATTGGCCGATCCAGACGTGAACGAATCGCCAGAAGCAGCATTAGAGAGCATTACCGACATTGGGCAATGGATCCAGACTCTTGGCCCATCACCAACGGCTCAAAATAATTTGAAGAAGGTAGAATTTAAAGCTATGCGCCTCACTGAGGTAGCTGGTGCGGCTACGGCCAAAGAGTACCGTGCTACTCTTGACTTCACCATCAACAACAGTCCCGTCAGTTACGTCTTATACTCGAACCCACTCTTCGTATGTGCACCGCCTTGCGTCGGGACTCATCTTATGCACCGGCGCCAAGCCGTCAAGTATCTTGGGAACGTGGTCAAAGTGGCGGACCTTAAGGATTCATACCCGCCGACTGACAAGCTGGTCATCATTGATGCCCAAGGATCAGGTGAGCAGGTTGTTGCGAGGGCGTGGTGCGCTGAGCGCGCGAGGAACGCCGTCGTGAGGAAGGGCCTCGATTGTTGTTTTTCGTGTGCGGTAAATATCACGAACAAGGCTACGGGGTTGGGATTTCATGTTCTTATTTGGAGTTGATTATACGTTTGTTGGGGATTGAATAAGGAGCTAATGGCGTTTATAGTGGTTATAGTGGTTATTTATTTATTTATGAGCAATATATTGGTAGGAATAAATATTCTATGCTTTATTTTAAGTAGAAATCGGTTTTATCTCCATTAGCGCTGCTGTTAAGGGCTATGTGAAATTGCTTATTGAGGCACAGGAGAAGATGAGAAAGAGTGCTGCAATTAATTGCTTTCATTGTCGTCATGAATCTAAAACTAACTCGTAATAATTACAAAAATCTGCCAACTTCTTCGAATACAAATCTTCCCCGCCACAATACTTTTTCTCCCCGCATCTAGCTACCACAAAAAGCTACCCCTGGCCACTCTAGGCGTTGAAAGTACGTCTCACTTTCTTGGTCTTAGGGCCGTAGTTGTTAATCACGGCCTGGATGGTCTTCTTGAGGGTCTGGCGCTTGTTCTCGAGCAGGTGGGGCTCTGGGAGGAACAGGAGTTTGGCGGCGTCAGCAAAGCACTGTTCGAGTAGTTAGTAAATGGAAATTTTTAGTTCTGGGGATAAATCTTACGTCAATGGCGGGCTCGAGTTCCTTGAGGACAGCGAGGAGGGGGTCAGCCTTGATAGGAACGCTGTCGCCGAACTTGTATGCCTTGAGGTTGAGAAGGTTCATGAGGATTTGCTGGTCAATGAGGAACTGTGAGGCTAGGATTAGTTTTTATCTGAGAGGCAGGTTGCTGTGAGTAGGCTGGACTTACATCATCGTATGCCCAATCGATTGGGTACATATCCTTCAACTGGACACCTGGGAATTCGTGGGGAAGGCTGGCAGTCACATCGTTGACCTTCTTCACGACGGCCTTCAGTCCACCGACGATTTCCTATAAATTCAAATTAGAAACTGTTCCACAAAGAGAAGATTAATATGGCGGTGGTTAAAAACTCACAGGGAAGTTGCCCAAGTTATCCTCGAAAAGAGGGCCATCAACGCGGGTGATGGTTCCAGCCGGTCCCCAGATGGATCTCGTGGACACAGCCAGGCCGTGAAGGTCCTTGGTGAGTTGGACGGTCCACTGGTTGGCAGCGGAGGGGGTTGCTACAGCAAGAGCGAAGAGCGCGGTGGCGGCGACTGAGAAACGCATTTTGAATAGGTGCTTGATTGAAGGAAGCAAGAGCTTGAGAATGAGAAAAGTTGAAGGTGAAGAGGAAGATGAGGAGATGATGTTGTCTGGATGGCTGGTTGATGGATAGATGAGGAGGGAAATATCAATGGCTTTATAGTAATTCAAATATAAAATATCGACTATGGATCCCCCCCTACTCGTCTATTCTCTCCATTCTCATCCGAACTTGAAGCAAACAGAAGTCAATGACGCAAGGAGATGGATATGCCACGGCTTGAAGCTCACCGTCAATCAATAGTTCCGTCGATCACTGCCCTTACATCTCAGTTGGGACCCGGAAACATCTCCGAAATGCACAAACTGAGCAGTGCGCTCTTGAAGATGCATGCTATCGAATTAACTTCTGACTAACCTAGTCTTAGGTCAAGGTAGAGAGGCACCGCAAAGAAAAATCACCAACATCTCGACCAGCCATCATCTGCATCGCATAATCATACCATGAAGTCTGTAGCATACATGAATGTAGCGCCGGGAAGTGGAAATTGGGTTGCCTCGCCACCAACCCAGGGGACGGGGATGTGGACAACGGGACGGACCATTTCAGGAGTAGGTCCCGTCTCGACCACCAAAAATAATCATACCGGCATAAAGGCCTAAAATAAACTGTTAGCCTCATCCACATCCCCGGGGAGGTTGGGGATGTTGGGTATGTTGGTGATAGTTCCGCGAGACTTGTTTGATTTGGAGTATCCTCGATATGCGAGATGAAGCTCGGTTGGAGCAACCTCACGCCGAAAATATTTTTCCATCATACGTAACATAACGGATAAGGACCTTGGGAGCTGTCGAGGTAAGACAGTAATCCAAAACTGGTCTTTTGCATACGTAGAGCGAGGAAAATATGTTGAATGCCCGTATCCTAAAAGCGAGGATATCCGACGAGCTCGGTTGCAGCAATCGCGCGCTAAGAAAAGATCGCCCTACCAGCACCACGGACGTAAACTTTAACTATACGTCGAAAAATATGATGATCACTCAGTCTATACGCGAATAGCACTGCCTGGGACGAACTGTACGAATTGCTGTAATTTGCGGAGAAAAGTGATACCCCCGGATATCCCGTAAGCCACTACCCCCTGAATCCAACGCGAGGCGAGCTTGTCCGGCGCCGCCGGTATGGGGCAATCGCGCGCTAACGGTTGATCGCCGCGCTAGTATCGCAGTTGATAATCCCAAATAGATGCTGCCCCTGCTCTAGCTCCCCAGCGCACAATCGTACTTCGTATAGTTTAGACTTGGCAGTTGACCTGTTCTCCAAACCCCTAGTCGAGCAGTTCGCGGGGTTGGTGTCTAAGCCGAACACAGACACCTTCCGAATGATGTCTTGCTTTCCGAGCTCTGCGAGACTTTGCTAGCCCCTATTACGCAGAGAAGACAGGCGAAGGATGATGATGTCTCGGCGAATGTTCATATGAAGTTTATCAGACGATACTCTTCTGTCGTGGACTTGCGGGGTGCGTTGAGTCGGGTAGCAATCAATATCCAGACCCTTTGCGTATAATTATACCTACCAATAGGAGTAAAATCCGAGAGGGACCAGGAAAAAAAGCTGGGAGAAAGTCTAAAGTTGAGGCTGGTGAGCTGAAAACGCTCAAATGCATCTCGGGACGCCATGTCCGTTATGCGTAGTATATTTTATGCAGGTGACAGAAAGCCGTGGATTAAATATGAGCTGCTCAGCTTGCAAACAAAATTCGGGTACGCACAGAGCCGACTCGATTTATGATTTTGTCTATTGTTCTATACGCGATACGAGTGAACAGTATGGGGTCTGACGTGCGGTTAGGGGTGGAAGGTCTGACTCGGGGCTGGTGGAGAGACACAGCAATGCAGCCAACGTCGTGTCATGTCTGAGAATAGCGAGCTGGCAAGACCTCTTGGCAAAGGATTCGGACTCTGTACGGATTGTGACAGATAGAGGGAAATTTTCTGCAGTTGGAAATATTTGTCGAGGTAAGGGGTGTTGAATTTGGTATTCAGCCCGAGAGAACGACCGCAGGCACACCATCACCACTATTCCTGCCACGTGAAAATGACAACACTGACCAGCAAAGCAAGGAGGTATATGTCATATGGTACCGAAAGATGCAGAGAGATTATCAGGAGTCTCATCACACAACGCGAACTGATGTGAACGGGTGACAAGTGGAAGAATCGCCTTTGACAATTATGGACTCCAACAGCAAACTTGGCAAGAACCCTTTCCTACCTCAAAACACCCCAAAAGGTATACAAGACAATCCGAGAACCAAGCATGAACAACGTACTTGAGATGAGCAAGGCCAACCCCGATTCCCCTCCTTGTACCCAACTCCCACTTCACAGCGCCCGCTTCTTATGTCTCAATCTCCCCAACGAAGTCCTCGAAGCTTCCCCACACGGTGAACTTTGTACTAAAATGCGTGAATAGCAGCCTCATAAGCTCATTCGGGTTCTTGATTTGCCTGTACGATCCGCGCTTTGACGGCTCCATAGTGAGCAGCATCCATCCCAACGCAATCTTGGAGGAGCGATCGTAGTCTCGTGGGGGGATATCGCGCTCTTTGAGGGTTTCTGTGCTGAGAGCGACAGTGTCCCAGGCGTCGGGATCAGTGAGCAGTAGGATGGCCTGAAGCTGGCTCCGCCATTCTTCAAAGGTGTCGGGATTCTTGAGCTTGTAGATCGAATAGTGTGGAGATATTGGGGACATCGTCTCGTGTTTAATTGCGCGTGCCTGTCCCAGGGGATTAGAGTGTTTCTGGGAAGATATATCATGGTGCGTACTGCCTTGGGGGCCCTTGGAGGGGGTAGGGGTTTCAGTAGCTTCAGGTCACCTTCGGCGTGATCCGCCTGGTCGATTTATAGTAAATATATCGGCCTGTTGACACTATGCGGACATGGCGCATGGGACGTGGAATAGTTGAAGGAAGCAATGCCAGAGGTTCGTCTTGATCGTATTTACGCCGTTCTTGCGTGGATGAGAAGGGACATGGGCGCCGTTAAAGTATGAGAGGGGCTTCTCCAAAGGACATGAGGTAGAGGAGAGTAAGGATATGGCAGGCGGCTTCACACACGTCGAAGGCAACGTTTGTGAAGGAGGGTAATTGTCTGAGCTTTATGTTGTGAGTGAGGCCACAGACTATCTATCCGTGAGTTGTCTTCACAAACGGCAGGAGCCACCGTCAGTACCTGTCATTTTAACTCGAACTGCGCAACCCGAGTTCTATTTGTTTGGTGCATCTGACCATTTCTCGTTCAAAACAAAATCATTTCAATGCCACACAGAATGGTGTTATATTCAACAGTTCTTATACACTATCTTCGATCTTTGTCTAATCCTACACTCCCTGCGTGTTGTACAATGATATACCTCAGCAACTCCAAAAATGCACCAGTGTCTCTAACCAGTCTAAAAGATCTTTTCAGTCTCCTCAACAAGATCCTCAACCTTGAAGGCTGGATCCCCTCTTCCAAACAGCTCCAGTAGCCTCTTACGGTCAGCACTCTCACTTCCGAACCCGTAAAATTTTTGTAGACACATCAAGAGGAATTTGGCCTCATCAACCGTGACTCCTCTGTTCTCAATCACCTGGCCTTGCACCAGAACCAGCTCCTTCTCCGCCGCCAGCTCCAAGTGGTGGGTAATTGTGGTATGCGGCTGCGCAAATTCGCCTCTCAACTTGAACTCCGCGAGGTGCGTGAAGAGGACCGTGACAGTGTCAGGCGCTGGGAACGTCCATTGCAGCAGGTGGATCTCCGCGCCCTGTCCTTCGCGGGGTAATGGCAGAACGAAGTGGGGGAACTTCTTCGCAGAAGCCTCTATGGTCTTGTATGTCTCTAGCGGCACGGTAGCACAGAGTGACTGAGGGTTTGAGGCGTGTCGAAGGCGCCATAACACTTCAATTTCCTTCTGAGGAAGCTCTCTCGTCTTGGCGACATCTAAGTATGTTGAAAGTGTCCGCACACCAGGTGTCCTGGACTTTGAAGACTGAGCTTGTGGTGGTGGAGGCGGGGCTGGGAATGGCGACTTGGCTGCGGCTTCTTGTATCGCCTCTGGAGCTGGCGGTGGGCGTCCATCTATCGTGCCAACTGGAGTGGCGGGCTTCTTCTTTAGCTCCGTGATTTTATCTTTGTAAGCCTCTTTCAGCTCATTGACATCGCTCAATCCCTCCCTGGCAAGAACCTTATCAGCCAATGTTTATGTCGCGCGAACCAGGGGATATCGACTTACTCCTTTGCCTTCTTCGCCAACTTGTCCTTGTACTTCTCTAGCACCCTATCTGGCTGTGCGTGGGTAACGAGGAACCGAATGTCATGGACCTGCGCCCATCTTCGCTGAGGGGCGCGCAGATACGGCGCCGCACCAGAGACGGTATACCGAAGCGCTTGATGACAACGAAGGGCAGCCATGTCGGCAGTGAACAATAAAATGGACCTTGGTATAGACCTATCAATCTCACTGTCGACGAGCCCTCGACGTCCCTTGTCCCTCAATCGCAAATTGCTTACATAACCCGGAGCGGAATAACTTCCGGACACACCCCGGGTCTATGTGCCGTGCCTCGGCCCTTTCACTGAAATTCTTATGTAAGCACCGTTTATTCAAGGCTCTACCAAACTTTAGTGCGCCGATTCCCCGAGAATCCCCATATTTCCCCGCATTCTCCAATGGGTCTCAGGTCCAAGTTACCAGATGTGGCAAGTGGCATAGCCCTCAGTTGTCTTGTTACTTACGTCCTTAACATATATATTCCGTGGGCTCCGGATCTTGACATCTATCTCTTCATTGTCATTATTATCCTCAATTCTGCCCAATTTTTCACGAATTGATACCAAGCCAAGCCCATCCCCAGCCACGTAATAATGGTTACCAAATCTAGGTGAGTCTCGCTCACCCAAAGAAACGACACGGCGCTCTCCTAACGCCGATAGTTTTCCCGATTTTGATGTGCCAGCCGTCGATGTCTGGGGACTGCTATTTGAGAGGAAAGACAAGGGTTTTTCTGACAATAAAGGTGAGCCTTAGCCCAAGATAACACAGCCGTGTCAGAACCCTAACCCTGCCTGCAGTAATCTACGTCGATCCCGAAACAAAACGGTCATATACTTTCGCAGAGACAAAGAAGGCTGCTATTGAATTTGGAAAGGGTCTTAAGGCTCAATGGGACTGGAAAAAGGGCGATGTCCTTGCCCTTTATACACCCAACAGTATTGACACACCAGCGGTCATATGGGGAACCCACTGGGCCGGAGGGATTATCTCTCCCGCTAACCCAGCGTATACGCCCGCCGAATTGGCTTTCCAGCTAAAGGACAGCGGTGCCAAAGCACTGGTGACACAAAAGGCATTCCTGGAGACTGCCCGTGCTGCTGCCAAATCTGTCGGCCTTCCAGAGAAGAGGATCATTGTCCTCGGAGATGAGAGAGACGACGTGTTTAAGCATTTCACTAGCATTCGAAACATCTCGGGGGCAACAAGATATGCCAGGACACGCGTGAACCCTGAGAAGGACCTTGCCTTCTTGGTCTATAGCAGCGGCACCACCGGACACCCAAAGGGTGTCATGCTTTCACACCGCAACATCGTAGCAAACTTGTTCATGCTTGCTGCAGGAGAAGGCAATAACTTGAGTTCCGAAGGTGGCCCAGATGGAAAAGGCGACAAACTCCTTGCTTTCTTGCCATTTTTCCACATTTACGGTATGCAATCCTTGCTACCCTCTCACCATACAGCCACTAATATGTGCAACAGGCCTTACCTGCCTTATCCATTACGCATTCTTCAGAGGCCTCACGATATATGTCATGGCTAAATTTGACCTTGAGAGATTCTGCTCCATCATCCAGGAGGAAAAAATTGGCTTCGCCTATGCTGTACCTCCTGTGGTTCTTCAGCTTGCCAAGAACCCAGTTGTGGACAAATACGATCTCAGCTCCATCAAAATGATGAGTTCCGGCGCAGCACCGCTCACTCGGGAAATTGTAAACGCATTATATGACAAACGCAACATCAAGGTCAAGCAAGGTTATGGCCTATCCGAGACATCCCCTACGACCCACTCGCAGCGCTGGGAGGACTGGCAAACTGCCATGGGCTCAGTCGGACCCCTTCTTCCCAACCAGACGGCAAAGTTCATGTCGCCTGAGGAGAAAGAACTTGAAGTTGGCGAGACTGGCGAGTTATGGGTCAAAGGACCTAACGTGTTCCTGGGTTACTGGAAGAACCCCGAAGGCACAAAGAATGCGCTCACAGACGACGGTTACTTCAAGACCGGTGACGTTGGGTACCAAGACAAAAAGGGGAACTTTTACATCACAGACCGCGTGAAGGAACTTATCAAGTACAAGGGCTTCCAGGTTCCTCCCGCAGAGCTTGAGGGTCTTTTGGTCTCGCACCCGGATGTTGACGACGTCGCTGTTCTTGGCATCTACAATGAAGACCAGGCAACCGAAGTTCCCCGCGCATATGTCGTCCCTAAGAAGGGTGTTCCTGGCACACCAGAGGCAGGCAAGAAGATTGCAGATTGGCTCGCGACAAAGGTGGCTGGCCACAAGCGCTTGAGAGGAGGCGTTATATTTATTGATGTAATACCTAAGACAGCGAGCGGCAAGATCCTACGGAGAGTTCTGAAGCAGCAGGCAGAGGCAGAGGATAAGAAGGTCAAGGCCAAGTTGTAAGCATCGTGAGATTATTAGGAGTCCATAGCATGGTGTCTTCCTTCACATATAGAACCATATAGCGAGTATCTACAGTACAGATATTTCAAAGTACATTTTTTGAATATATTGGTAAATTGAATTGATTGATTGATTTTGAAATATGTTCGATCAGTACCATAGAGGTGATTATCATCAATTAGGCTCATGGCCAAATCTCAAGCTATCTCATCTATTTTTCATCACTTCGAACAACAAATCTCAAAGGAGGGCCATGGTGTAATACGAAACCAATATCGAAACCCAATGAAGGATAAGACAAAGGCAAGGTATGTGAAAAGAAACAGGGCAGAAGCTTCAACAAGACGCCACTTGGTGGAAAGACAAAAGAAAACGATGGGAATGAGACGAACAAACCGAATGAGGACAAAAAAAAAAAGAAGAAGAACCAGAAGATGAGAGGAGAGGAGGGGGTATTTATACGCAGGTGGGTGATTTCAAAAGTTCTAAGCGTGCTAATATTCACATAAGCGCGACTGTCACGGCTTCATATCATTGGACAGAAGTGGAATCAAAGGGCGAGCAAACACTGCAAATAATCGCTAGCTCTTCTAATTGTTAAAAGTTGTCGCTAGATTAGGGGCTGGTGCCTTGGTCACTGAGAGTTTGTTGATTGAGGTGAGTGTCTGTTGCTAAAAGGGGAAACATGGGAAACGCTATGCAGACCTGAAAATTATACAGGGCAATAGGTTATTTAAGACATGTTACATATACAGATCATATTTTTATCTTGGAATGCAAAACACAAAAGGGTACTACTAGCTATAACATCACATGCACATTGAAGTTCAAGGAGAGTATTAAGGGGAAGGACTAAGTTTATAGATCTATGAAGGCCACTGCCACCCCATAATTACTCAGTGAGGCTTTGCTATCTCTCTGCCTTTGCGGTGAAGGCCCCTTCTACGATGAAGAGTAGAAAAGGCAACATCACCAGCAGTACCACAATATCCAGGACCGAGACACCCAAAGGATGAGGCCCACATTCTCTATATAGAACCTAGAAACCCTAAATTGACCCGTCTAGAAACACATGTGCCAGCAGGATTATCAGCAGTGGTAGAAACCAGAGCAATACATGCTCGTGGGAGACGCGACCAGCCCAACTACCAACGCATACAACGTTGCGCATTCCAAACCAAACGTTGCAAGTATGTCGATTCAGTAGCGTGCATAAATGCCACGCAGAGATAGCCGACAACATACTAATGGGTCCTCCTCGGCCGAGTCCGAGATGGTGGCTTCGGAGCGGAGTATTACACTGTGCAATAAATCACAGCAGGTAACACTCCATATCGCGCTTCTCCTTCACAAAGGACCCCGTTTAGATGGTACCGACAGATTTCAAGCGCATCGCAGCATAAGAGACCGAAAACTGCAAGCTTGCAAGCAGCAAGCCCCTAACCATCACCATGAAACTGCGCTCGGCGATAGCATCTAGGTGATGATGAGTCTTCGGCGCTCGATTTCTCAATAGCCAGCTATCGAGAGATCGCCCTATGTGTCGACGAACCCCTGCCGTCCGGACGGCTTATCCACGATTGCTCGAAAACAAGCCATCTTTCTTGTGTCTACCTACCTGGTGGTGATATGAGTTCTGGACGCATTGGTGCCTTTTAATGTGATGCCCAGCACGATTGAATTCAGGCAACTATTGTTCCCTTGGGCATTGGGTGGTGTTATTTGGCAAGTATTTCCCACGTCAAGTAACGATGCCCATCGAAAGCAGGTCACCCAATCGCTTGTGGGCGTTTGTATCACAGTCTGTTCTAGCTGGATTGCTCCTGCCGCACGGCATCCTTCAGCCCACAAACTCGCCACTTGCAAGCATTTCCCAGGGTTTCCCGGTGTCCCAAACATTTTGAATCAGATTCCGTGCCTTCCTAACCTTGAAGGGGGATTAGCATTTGCTGTCATTGCCGAATGGGGGCCAAACTTACCTGGCTCATTCCAATTCCTTCGACGTTTTTCATCCTCTCCATAATAAACTCCCGTTCCTCTGTACCTTGAGCATCGCATCCAGCACTGAACATGGGGAAAAGTAGGCAAGCTTCTGCTGCAGACGCTTTCCTTACATTGTGAAGAAGTCTAACAATCTCCCGCACTGCGGTCTGGACATCTTCATCTGTCGATGGCTTGCCCAAAACCCGACGGTGCAGATGAATCAGGCCAGCCCAGTGGTATGTCTCATTTGTGGCTGCCATTTCGCGGCTATCCCACTGATATGCCTCTTCTTCTGATGAGTGCAGATGTGGGCAGTGCTGGATCAAAGAGCTTGTCCTTGCGTGCTCGAGATCTTCAAGAAGCTGCTCCGCCTGTTGCCTAACTTCTTCTGTTGGCTGCCACCCGGGTCGCTCATTGCAGGTCTCATCGAAACGCCTAGGGGCACAAAGCGCAGCAAGATCAGCAATCTTGGACAAAATGGATGCACATCGGCTTGTGAACCCAAGAAGACAAACGATCTGAAGACCGTTTTCGCCTTCGCTGTCATAAGCTACCAGCCCCTTTGTAATGGATAGAAAGTTTTTGTGTCCGCCAGTGAGCCTGCCCAGAACGCCGAGGTAGGCAAACCACCTTAACAGAAAGCCAAACGTCGCCGAAATCTCGCTGTTGGGATTTGCTTCTCCTCGAGCAACAATCATCTGCCTTGCTACAGTTAGATGTTGCTGCCATGGAATTTCAACTCCGAAGGCCTTTGGACATATAATCTCAAGAGAGGCCAACATTATGGCACCCGCAAGGCATGAGTCTGTAACTATTTTCTTGGGGTCGTCGATGGCCTCGCGAAGATACGAAAAGAACCCCTGGACCCAGAGAGCAATTCTTGTGATTGGTTCTGGATGGTTCAGGAGTCGAGCTCGGTGAGATGCAGAGTATGCCAGTACCAGCTTCATCAAATGACTACACTGTAACGCCATTTGTGGCAATATCTTTTGAAAGGGATTTGAGCTGCAATGGTGAGGAACGAGAAGACTAAAAAGTTAGCTTGAACCCAAGTACAAGTGAAGTTATACTCACGTCGCAGTGTGTGAAATAAAATGGTGGAAATAAAGAATATTCATTGGGTTCTCCTGTAATATCGGCGGCAAAGGCTGAAATGATCGAGGGATTTTGACCCAGACAGGACTGACAGTATTAGTTTTGCGCATTGTCATGAACGTGGGTGCTTACCTCTCATAGTAACCGCCCTTTTCAAAGGCTGCTACTTTGGTTTGTTCGCTGAAATTGAAGTCAAGACTTGCATATTCTTTTGATATAGCATTGGCATCATCATTCTTCCCAATATCCAAATCTCTGAGCCCTTTGTCAACCCCCAACGTGATTATGTCATCTCGCGGGTCACCATATGGAAGAGGCGTTTGTTCTCTGCTGGTGGAGCCTGCAGTTCCCATCGCATTTGACATTCCAGGAGGACCAGAGAGCAGAGAGTCAATGGAAAGCCTTCGCCATTCCGACATATGGCTACCGTTGGACGTGAGTGGTGGAAGCTTAACGGACACGCTCTTCTGGCCATCGTCACTCTGAGATGAAGCCGTAATTGGCGTAAAGGATGGGCTAGGGTAAATTACAGCATTATAACGAGACGATGACGGGATAGGAAGCGCCATCTCTGTAAACCGAGAGTTGATCTCATCGCTGGAAGGCCCATAACGGATCCGTTTCGAGGAGCGTGTATCGCCTGCAAAATCGACAAAGGAGCTGCCCGTTGGACTTTCCATGCCAGATTCTGAAGGTGATTTTATGCCGTGATCATCACGATATCTCTCATAACTCTGCTCGAACGGCTGGGTGTATAACGAGCTTAGTCGCCCATATTGAAATGGTGGCGACGCACACGTCTGCTGAGTATCCTGGCCCGTCAATACCGGATCTATAGATATATTGTTCGTGGATGGCTCTTTGATAGTGTCTAGACTTGGTGGTTCCATGCCCCATGTTGCCAACTTTGGGACGGGAGGTTTCGAAGGCTTCCCGGTGCTGTAGTCATCGGTATGAGTCGAAGTCTGCGCCGCAATATATCCCCGGCTTGACGGGGATGCGCCATAATTTGTTCCACTCGGCGGAGACACGGACGATTCGATCTTTACAGCTTCTTTGGGAGCGGCGCCAAAATCAGCCGAGAGTGTATTGACATGAAATATCGTCTGTTTCCCGGCTGTCGGCTCAGCCTTCCTCTTCGCTCTCCCATCCCAGTTCAACCTCACGCTGTAGTCGCAAACCTCGTTTTGTCGCTGGCAACTGAGACATGTCGGATGTGCCTCGTCACACTTAACCTTTCGAGCTTTGCAGGGCCTGCGAACAAGGGATCAGCGACCATCACTTGCATATAAAAAAGGTGACACCGCACAACCTCGCTGACTCAGCAGGAGACGACGAATGGGACGTACCAGCAACCATTTCTGCTGCGCTTCTTAGGCTCTGGCGCCCCAGGCTTCTTTGGGCGTGGCATCGAGAGTTAGCGTTGAGAGTGAGGTGAGGGGTCTTTGCGGATATGAGGTAGTGTCAAAGCCTTATGTTATGAGAAGAAGTATGGGCATTTTCTACTAGTTGGCGCCTAGGATCCACTTGCCCGTGATAGCTTTTGTACGGTTGCAAATTGGTTTTGGGTTACCGCGCGGTCGACATATTCAGCATCTGCGTGGCTCTTCCAAAAACAATAGTGGTATCATAAATCATATCAGCGAGCGGACTGTCAGTATTCTAGGTCAAGTCCATGGCGCCAAAGTTGGGCCAAAAGTTGGGGTAGTGGCGGGGCGCGGAGCCTTATCGGAGTTGGACCGCGGATAAGAACCTGGAAAAAAAGGCGGGGATAATTTAGTCGCGTGAATTTACAGCAGAGTCCGATTTGGGCAAGGGGTATCATATTTCAATATTTTTAAGGGGCCCAGGGTTCTATGCTCCTTCGTAGGAACGACTACGTTATCGAGATGTTAATAATCTTGATGTCCTCTTCTGGCTTTTCCTTGTGCACTTTTGTGTTTTCGATCTTGTGAACAACATCCAAGCCCTGGATAGCCCTCCCAAAAATCGTGTGCTTGTTATCCAACCAAGGCTATTCAGTGGTTAGTTTTGCGGTATAAAGTAAGACTGGGACTTCACTTACAGTTTTCTCGGTCGTGATGAAGAACTGGCTTCCGTTTGTGTTGGGCCCAGCATTTGCCATGCTCAAGGTATAGGGCTTGTCGTGCCTCAAAGTACTGAACTCGTCCTCGAACTCCTTCCCCCAGATACTCTCACCACCGGTGCCATCACCAAGGGGGTCTCCACACTGGATCATGAACCTGCGTATGACTCTGTGGAAGATGGTGTTGTTGTAATAGCCGCGCCTTGAATGTGTAACGAAGTTCTCTACTGCCTTGGGTGCTGCGTCTGGGAAAAGTCGGACGTGGATGTCCCCGTACGTAGTATGAATAATAGCGCTCGTTCCAGTCTCTGCGACCTTCTTTTCGACTGCTTTTAACGCATTGAGGTTCGTTGGTTTCTCGTTCTGAACGTCTCGTTCGGATTTGGATATCTCTTCGTCGTTGCTAAACATGTAAAACCTCTGCTTCCCGAGGCCAGTCTCGATGAGTATGGGATCACGAGCTTCTGATTCCTGCAGCAGCGGATTGTTCGAAGCAGCCATCGCAATGGTAGTAACGCCCTTCCTTTGCGGTTGCCCTTGGTACGTTGCCAAGTTCAGAGCCCTGAAGTTTTCTTCCTGGCCATATACCTTTACCACGCGATTGGTGTAGGTATTAATGACCTTGGTGCCAAGTATCGACCCGTACAATATGAAATGGCCGCTTTCGTCAAAGACCACATTGACCTTGTTTCTTAATAAAGGAGAATCGACCTCTCTTTCTGTCGCCAACCTTCGGTTGAAGTCGACATCTTCTAGCTTCTGCAAGGCAGTGCCGGCCTGCTGCATCTCTTCGATAGTCTGTATCGATTCATCATAGGTTCGGTATAGCTTGCCCGTCGGGAAATCGAAAACTCGAATCTTGCGGTCTGGAAACGATATCGTGGCAAATTGTGCGCCCGTAGGAGACATTGTAATGGAAGCCGGTACAGATTTTGCCTTCTTGAATTCGAAGAGGTCTGTTGAGCTCTTGTACTCGAAGACGCTATCTGGCTTCTCGTAGTTTCCTCCGGGTCTCCAGTACTCGAGCATGCCGCTTTCGTCTGCCGATACAACGCAGTTGTAGGCATTGTTAAATGCCATTAGTGAAATAACGCTTCTGTGCAGCCCGTTCAACGTATGGATTGGCTCTTGGTTTTCACCCCTTCCGTCGTATATCCGTATGGAGTGGTTGACCTCGTCTGAAGCCGCTAGCAGAGGTATTGAGGCGCCACGCTGATGGACCCAACAAACACACTTTGGTGTAAACTCTACAGAGAGCATAGTCAACAGATCAAATGTGATCACGTCGAATATTTTAATTGTCTTGTCTGAGCCCGCCGTTGCGAAACTTCTGCCGTCTGCACTGACTGAAACGCTTTTGATCTCGCCATTGTGGGCGCGGAACTCCTTGACAAACTCAACGCCGTCGTTGCCTTTCTTCCAGAACTTCACATAGCCGTCGATGGAGCTGGTGATGAGGAAATCGGTGAGTGGTGTCATCGTAACAAAGGCCACTTGCTCCTTGTGCATGAGGGACTTCGAGTACCGTGCTGACGTCGGTAGCGCAGCGACGTAGAGCTTCTCATAAGGGAGAACCCGTCTCTTCTTCTTGGGTGCTGCCGAAGGCAATTGCGGCCCCATATCATCATCCGAAGACTCTGTCACACTGTTAGCTGCTGTGGGCATTCCTGTCACAGTGAAGCTCACCATCGTCGTCGGCGCCGGCAGACCCTCCTTTCGGGGGGTCATTCACGGCATTCGACTCATTGTACGGCCTCTTATTTGAGACCTGCGCGTTTGAACTCATGATTAACCTTGGAGGTCAAAAATTAACGCTGAACTTGATGAGGCTGAAAAATAGTTTGGATCGCGTCCCGTAGCTGTAGCCTCACATGCTTGTATCGGCAACATTATTTTTCCGGCGCCGACTGGCCCTGGCGAGCGTTTTTGGCAAGGGCAAGGCTGAGCCCCGTTTTAAAGTGCCACTAAGCCCCAGACCTCGGGGACGCCTGTCGTTTGCACATGTGCCGATGCACGTAATGGTGGTTGTCGGGGTTGTATATATCCAGGGAGTCTCTCCTTAGTCCGTTCACTTCACTATTGTAAAATAATTTTATAGTTTGAGGACCAACGGACCAACGGACCAACGCAACCATGGCAAAGCCAAAGGCACCAGTTTCTGCTACGCGCAAGCATCCGCTTCAGCGCTTTGAGTCGCCGTCGCGCGCGATCTCTTTTTTCATACACGCCCTGGGTCTCTGCTCCTTTTCCGGATCCTTCTGGTACATGATCAACTTTCCAACGGAGATGAACCAAGCCTACGGCTGGCACTACCAGTACTTGACAATTATCGGCCTCCTCATTTCGGCCATCACCTTCAGTTTTGGTCTCCTGGCCGATATCACCCTCTCGCACAGCCTATTTGGCATCAAGAACAGCCTGTCCTTGGTTTGCGCCCCACTTGAGGTTCTGATCACGATTCTGTACTGGACTATCTCGGCCATTGACAGAGAACTCGTGATCCCCCCGGAGATCAACCTCGACCCATACGCGGATATCAGCTTCCATTTCATGCCCAGCCTCTTGTTGGTCTTGGACCTCTTGCTTCTAAGCCCGCCCTACACCGTTAAGAACCTACCAGCAGCGGGTCTGAGCACTGTCCTGGCCTTCAGTTACTGGGCGTGGATCGAGCATTGCTTCACCAAGAACGGCTTGTGAGCGCCCCTGCCCCAAAATACAATAAATTTTGTAATCATGATGCTAATATTAATAGCTACCCATACCCCCTCTTCGATATTCTGTCGACCACCCACAGAGCTGGTCTCTTCGGTGCCTCTGCATTGTTGATGACTGCGAGTACCATCCTGTTGAAATGGCTGTATGTGAAGGTTAATGGATCTCTTCAAACTGGCAACAAGCGTACTACTCCTGCCAACATCAAGGGAGAATAAATTTATTACTTTTTTTTTTAGCCACCCACAAATGATGGGCCGCTTCATGCTACGAGGAATTACCCTTGACGATGGCAGCAGATATCTGCTTCCGGACGAAGTAATGGAAGGACTTAGATGTATCAATATATCATTTGCAACTGGCTCCAACTTATTAGCACGATTTGAATATGAGGCACGCGGCCAAAGCATTAACTAAAAAACTAAATTTCCGTTCATTTATTCTTTTGACCTATTGCCAGCGTGTACCATCCAACCCGGATACACCGATCAGAATGAGGATAACCTCCAGATCTCATGAGCTACTCCATACATATGCAGAGAAGGAAATATAAGCGTGAGGTCGTGACTTTCTCATGCAATGATCTCCTCAGTCTCCTCGACAATCTCCTCAACGATCTCCTCAATAACCTGGTCCTCGCCCTCATCGGTCTTCTTGAGCAGGCCGTCCAGAGGATCCTCTGGCAAGCCCAACTCCCTGCGCTCAGCCAAAACCTCCTCCACAACCATCTCTCTCCATGCGAGCCACTCGTCAAGGAGGTTACGCCTGTGCTCAACGACAGCCAAGTCGGCAGACGCGCCGCGATCAGCATCTTCTTGGTCAAAGACCTTGCTGTACTCGCGGAGGTTCTTGCGGATCGCCTTCTGCTCTTCCTTGGTAAGGAGGGAGGCTGGGCGGGGGCGCCAGAGCCATTGCTTGAACTTCTCGACTGGCTCTTCGCGTAATTGCTCGCCCTTGAAATCGTACAGGTGGTAACCGTTCTCCATCTACGAGGTTATTAGTATGATATCATCGGCGAGAAATTGGCAAACTTACAGTGTGCTTCCATACACTTGCGCTTGTGGCAACATATCTTCCAGTAGGGTCCCAGTCGATGTCAGTGACACCGAAATGGTCGGCAGTGTTCATAAGCATGAGGTTGGCAGTCAGGTCCTTCTCCGCCTCTGGCTTCTCGCCGTCAAAGTCCATATCGTAGAACTCGAGGTCGAAGCTTTGTTGCGAGTGAACAGTTGCGACGATAACGAAGCGGCCCTTTGGCGACCAGTAAATGGCGTTGCTGTTCTTTTTGTCATATGTCCTGAGGTGCTTGAAGTTTCCGACGGCAGCGCCTCCCTTGACCTTCTCGGGGCAGAAGAAAGAGACGGACGTCTTTGGTGGGACGGCAGTAGCGGCGACAACTTCGGCAGTGGTGATGGCAACAAACCTGTCACCCTTGGGCTCCCAAGCAAAGTTGATAACAGTGTCCTTGATAGAGTCAACAACCTCAACTGGGACACCCTTCTCCTTCACGCGGAAAATCTCGAGACTGGTGGCGAGGGACTTCTTGGACTTGGAGTGACGGTCAACCTTGACGCAGAGATATGCACCCTCTGATTGCCAGTGGAGCTTGGCATCCGTGACACTGAAGAGATTCAACGTCCTGACAACCTCTTTCGAGGGAACGCTCATAAGTCCAACCTTTGCGGGGTTGCTGCCAATTTCCGGAGTCCAGTAACAGAACAGCTGCTCGTAAGTCTTGACACCATCGCGAATAACAGTAGCAGGCGCCCAGTCGAAGTCGACAACACCATCGATCTTGATCGAAGTCTTATCAAGAAGACCCATCCTTGGCAGCTCGTAAACGGAGATGGATGTGCCCTGATTTAGCCTGGCGACGTATTGGTCGTCCGAGGACCACTTGAAAGCTGGCCACTGTACCTTGCGCTTGACTGGGTTTCCAGCCTCATCTACCGATGCACCCGGAACATCCAGGTTTGCGAAGGAACGAAGTGGCTTGCCGGTCTCAATATCCCAAATAACGTAGTTCTTTCCATCGTCATCAATAGACAGAGCTGGGTGGCCCTCCTCCGGAATGGAGATTGGCTTGTTGGACCATGTCGTGAGGTACTTCTCTCCGGGAGAGAAGTCGACTAAGTTGACAAACGGATGGGGGAAACGCTTTTGGCGAGTCCAGGATGGACCACCCCAAAGTTGAACACCCTGCATGTGGACGGAGGTGAAGAACGTGCCAAGCGGCGACCACTGCACAAAGGTTTCGGTCCAGTGGGCACGGTCAACGATGTTCTCTGGGGCATCCCTCTCGTTGTTCCAGAAAACGCCAACGTTATCACCCCTGAACATAACGAACTGGTCACGGCCTCGTCCAGCGGGATCAGCGAGCCACGAGCGGAGATGCTCCTTCTCGGCGAAAGGCTCGATTCTTGGTGGCGTGAACTCCTCGGGGACGGCACCCTCGCGGCCATAGCGTTCGATATCCGTAAGCTTGTTGACGCGCATCGTGTGCTTCTTATCAATAGCAACACCATCAAGAGACTTGACTGCTGCTGCGGCCTCCGCTGGGGAAGCATATTCGACGAATGCGAATCTACTGCCGTTAGCGTTTGGGCACAACTGTACAAAGTTGGCATTTCAACGTACCCGTCAGTTTGTCCACTCTCGCCAACTGGCATGAATACCAACTCTTCCTTCGTCTTTCCGACGGAGTTGAGCTTTCTTAACAAGAACTTAATCAGCTTTGGCTTCGTCTCCTCAGTAACCTTTGGCAGTCCATCCACACAGACGAAGGTATCGAGTCCCTGCTGGAGCTGAACCTCGAATTTCTCTCTCAGATCGGAAAAGTCGAGCTCCTCCTCCTCATCGTACTCCTCCTCCTCCGGGTCGGGAAGGTGATCGAAGGACGGCGCCATGATTGCGGTTCGTCGGTGTTCGGTGCTGAACCCCTCAGTGTATCGTGGGCGTGATTCGATTTGTGCGATATCCTTTCGGGGCGCTTTTGGGCCTGGTTAGTGCAGGAACAACGAGAATAAAAACGTATATATATGGGGGGCATCGGCTTACTTGATATGCCGGAGGATCTGCTGCAAGTTGGCTTGAGTGCTGCAATAGTATACCTTGTCGTCGCAAATCTTAGGATTCTAGCTGAATATTTGATCGCGATGTGCGTGGGGCTCGCGCTAATTTTCGAAATTCGCTACGGTGGCCGATTAGGCGTGAAGCGCGTTCTGAAAAAGTAGCCCGCGCGTATAAACACTTTGAAATCGGAATAGGAGAGGTATCATCATTCACAATGGCTTCTTTCAACCCTACGCAGATTTTCCAGAGTGATGTGACGGAGGAGAAGGGCGAGAATGCTCGTCTTTCTGCTTTCGTGGGAGCTATCGCAGTCGGCGATTTGGTGAAGAGCACATTAGGCCCAAAGGGCATGGACAAGATCTTACAATCTGCGTATGTGGGCAGCTACTTTATATGAAGGCTTTTGCTAACTAGCAGTAGCTCTACCGGTGAGATTATGGTCACAAACGATGGTGCAACTATCTTGAAGTCTATCGCCTTGGACAACGCAGCCGCAAAAGTACTTGTGAACATCTCTAAAGTTCAAGACGACGAGGTAGGAGATGGAACGACATCGGTCACAGTCCTGGCAGCAGAGCTCTTAAGAGAGGCGGAGAAGCTGGTCGACAAGAAGATCCACCCTCAGACGATTATTGAGGGTTACAGGATAGCAAGCCAAGCTGCTTTGGCGGCACTCGAGAAATCAGCTGTTGACCACAGCAGCAGCAAGGAGGAATTCAGAAAGGACCTGTACGCCATCGCGCGAACAACTCTCAGCTCGAAAGTCCTGGCCCAGGACAGAGATCAGTTTGCGGACCTAGCATGCGACGCAGTGCTGCGTATGAAGGGTTCGTCCGATCTCAGCCACATCCAGATCATCAAGAAGGCTGGTGGAAAGCTGAGCGACTCCTATCTCGATGAGGGCTTTATCTTGGACAAGAAGATTGGTGTAAACCAGCCTAAGCGATTGGAGAAGGCAAAGATTATGATTGCAAACACTGCAATGGATACGGATAAGATCAAGATTTTCGGAGCCAGAGTTTCTGTTGCGTCGACAAGCCAGCTTGCGGATCTGGAGAAGGCAGAGAAGGAGAAGATGAGGGCTAAGGTGGAGAAGATCAAGGCACATGGAATCAACTGCTTCATCAACAGGCAGCTTATCTACAACTGGCCCGAGCAACTCTTTTCGGATGCTGGAATCATGTCGATCGAGCACGCCGATTTCGACGGAATTGAGAGACTCGCCTTGGTTACTGGCGGTGACATTGCCTCCACCTTTGACCACCCGGAACTGGTTAAACTTGGGCAGTGCGATGTTATCGAGGAAGTTATCATTGGTGAAGATACGCTAATCAAATTCTCCGGTGTCGCTGCTGGCCAGGCTTGCACGATTGTCCTGAGAGGTGCCACCGAGCAGCTCTTGGATGAGGCTGAGAGATCTCTTCACGATGCTCTGGCTGTTCTGTCACAAACAGTCCAGGAGCCAAGAACCACCCTGGGAGGCGGATGCGCAGAGATGTTGATGGCCCGTGCTGTTGACGCAGCAGCTCTCAAGGTTGATGGCAAGAAGCAAATTGCCGTTGCATCTTTCTCCGTTGCCCTCCGCCAACTGCCAACCATTCTTGCAGACAATGCCGGATACGACTCGAGCGAGCTTGTGGCCAAGCTGCGAACCGCCATCTATGACGGCATGTCCACTTATGGTCTGGATTTGATGACACCTGGCGGCGGTATCACCGATATGCGCGAGCTTGGTGTCATTGAGAGTTACAAGTTGAAGAAGGCAGTCGTGTCGTCAGCATCCGAGGCCGCAGAGGTAAGCTAAACCCGTACTCGTCCTACCATATTTCAATACTGACTTTTGCAGCTTCTGTTGAGGGTAGATAATATCATTAGGAGCGCACCAAGACGGAGGGAAAGACAATAGATGTGGCATGGACAGGAGAACTCGGCTGTATTATGAGAAGCGGATTGCTAATGGCGAAGCCACTGTACCATACCTGCCTTAATCACTTTGCAGTGACAATGAATACACTCATGGTCGGGAACAAGGTGTAACTTGCCCATACAGTTTACGTAGTGATGCACTGATAGAGCCGAGTACAATACAAGTGTTCAGTACTACATGTACAACAAAGTCCAGCGAAGTGGAAATGCATGCGGAAGTAGGCTGCCAACGTTGGACTTAATTTTTATTGTGAAATTCCTACCTGGGCAAGTAGGGAAAAGGGCTTCAAATCTTCAGCCAGAATGTCTCTGATATTGAGACAGCATTGTGCGAATAAATTATAAATTCTATCGTCAGATGTGCGACGACAAGGGTTCTGCACTATAAATTCCGCGTCCTCGTTGAAATACTGCACTGCCACGTCCCAGATTGAAAGAATTTCCGCAGCACAAAGACAATAATAACGATGTTTTTGTAGAGTACGTAGATGATCTATACGAAAAGGTATGAACCGTCTGAAATTTGAAGCGTGTAGAATCGTAAGGAACAGGTAATAAAGACTGGGCTTCGTCAGCTCGCGATTCAGAATGCTAAACCCTGTCGCACAAGTTGAAACGCCCGCTCGCTCCCCAACCTCGAGTTTATTTTGTACGACGCACAACACATACATTATTCGCGCACGACTCGCTTTCTCTTCTGTTTGAATTGTTGATTGCAACTATCTATCGCCGTTATTGTCCAGCGCTTACCATACCCGTCGACCTGACCCCTTCGAAACCGACGCCTGGGTCCTGAGTCGAACTGTCAATTGCCAGGCACCGAAGGGCGTGTTATTTCATGTCCCATCATGCCGCGTCGGCCTCCCGCCGAAGGGACTGCCGCGAATAGAATCCTTCTCGCAGTAGTAATATTACTCTTACCATTCCTCATTGATGCTCAGCAGCAGCAGAATGCAGGCCGTGATGTTGGAGACCAGTACAAGTCGCCACGCGAAGCCATCAAGGCGGACCCCATCGCGACCCTCGAAGCCACCACACTCGGAAACAAAGCACAACGCCTCGAGTCACCGGTGAATGCGGGTCGAGCGAAAGGCACACAAGGTGCAAATAAAAACAAGTTAGAAAATAATGGAAACGATGCGAGCGCTATCGCAGCTTTTGCTCCGGCGGGATCCGCCGTTCGAGCACCATCCTCAGGACGATCCAGCATAGAGAACAATGCTGGGCTCTCGCCGCAATCTGCGCGGAGTCTTGAGGATTGGGATGTAGAAGACTTTGTGCTTCTTGCGACCGTCGACGGGAAGTTGTATGCCCGAGATAGGAAGACTGGGACACAACGGTGGGCCCTGGACGTTGACCGACCCGTTGTACAGACTACATACCACGAAAGGAACGGAACTGGCCAAGATGGCGAAGAGCATCAGCCCGTGGACGACTATCTTTGGATTGTCGAACCAAGCGCCGATGGCAGTCTCTTCGTTTATATCCCCAGCGGCCCTCAGCCAGGATTGGTCAATACAGGCCTCACCATGAAGAAGTTGGTCGAAGAAATGGTGCCATATGCAGATACCGAGCCTGCAGTAGTCTATACTGGCGACAAGGTCACCTCACTATGGACAATCGATGCCAGGAACGGAGCAGTACTTAAATGGTTCGGATCCGCAGGCTCTTTCAGCCCTGGAGAAGCCACATGCGACCGCCCCGAAGGGTTTCAAGACCCGGATGGCGAGGAATGCAGTACTCGAGGGACTTTGACGCTGGGACGAACCGAATACACAGTCGGCATCCAAGGAAAGGATGGCCATCCCATTGTTACTCTCAAGTACGCAGAGTGGGGTCCAAACAATTATGATCAGGATCTATTACGACAGCACAGAAGCACCCTTGATGGGAAATATATGTATAGCAGCCACGATGGAGGCGTGTTTGCCTACGACTTGACACGGTCCAAGGATAGAGGCGCTTTATACAATGCCAGGCTTCCATCGCCAGTTATACGAGTCTTTGACGTCGCTCGTCCTTTGGATGACCACTCGAAGAATCCCGAACTCATCATCCTTCCACAGCCAATACCGCCGTTGGTGGATGATAGCCATGAAAGCATCCGCCATGCGCGTATATTTGTCAACCAAACTGAGACTGGGGACTGGTATGCAATGTCTGGCAATAGTTACCCATTGGTTATCGACGGTCCTGAACAGGCACAGTGCGATACAGCGAATTGGCTGGAGCGTGCGCGCTTCCATGAATCGGTCAACAATGCCCAGCTTCAAAAGGCGCTTGTTGGGCTTCACTCAATCGATGGCCGCAGACACGAGCCTCTGTTGACCATATCCGGACCTACCGATGATAAATTACAAGGCGAGAATGAAACCATCAATAAAGATGCCATAGCCAATACGACCTCGCCAGCGCTAGGGCCCAAACCATCCGTCCTGCACCATGTCCGACAGCTCCCAACGACAGCAGTGACGAGTATAATTGAATTGGTTAATAATCCAATTACTACACTGTTGCTCCTCACGCTGCTGTTTTGGTACAACAGAGACATAGCGCGATGGATCAAGTCAACCTGCAACAAGTACATCAACACCGTTGCAAAGCTCACGGGGAGGCTCGACGAGGACGAAGACGTCGATGACTTCTCAAATATCGATGCTCCACTGAAACAAGACGCACCGGCTCCCGAAACCCTTCCACATGTGGCAACGGTGGGAGCCTCGGATTCATCGGATGAGAATGGGCCAACCGCAGCGAAACAAGATGAGAAACTGGCGGATGTGGCCAAGGAGGCCCACCGAGAGCCATTGGCCGAAGTTGCCGCAAATGACAGTGGCTCGCGCCCACCAAAGCAACCAAAGCCGGAAGGCAAAAAGGCTCACCGTGGAAAGCGTGGTGGTCTCAAGCACAAGAAGGGGCAGAAGCAGCCTCCGAGCTCCGATGGCCCAGTCCCGTCATCACCTGCTACCGTTGAGGATGCAGTCCGTGATGCGAAAATGCTTGGAGCGTCTACCCGCATTGAACCAGATGTCGAGACACTACCTAATGGTGTCAATGAGATTTCAGGCCCAATCCTACGCATGAACAGCCTCGAGGTTAACATGGATAAGCTTATTGGGACGGGAAGCAATGGCACCATGGTTTTCGAAGGCAAATTTGACGGTAGGGATGTGGCAGTGAAGAGGATGCTCATCCAATTCTTCGAAATTGCATCCCAGGAGACGAAGCTCCTGCGAGAAAGTGACGATCATCCCAATGGTATGGCCTTACCTAAGTTGTATATTACCTCATAAGCTAACAGTTGATCAGTTATCCGATACTATGCTCAGCAACAAAGCCAAGGCTTCCTCTATATCGCGCTAGAGCTGTGCTCGGCATCTCTAGCAGACGTTATTGAGAAGCCGCAACTCCATCGCGACCTTGCCCAGAGCGGAGAACGAGATCTCCCCAATGTCCTTTACCAGATCACCAATGGCCTCCATCATCTCCATAACCTACGGATTGTACATCGCGATCTCAAGCCCCAGAATATATTGGTCTCAATGGGTAAAGACGGCAGACCTCGACTTTTGGTCTCCGATTTCGGACTTTGTAAGAAGCTCGAAGGCGAACAGTCAAGTTTCCGCGCTACCACGGCCCACGCAGCAGGTACATCTGGCTGGCGTGCCCCTGAGCTTCTCCTAGACGATGACCTTCGCGAGGGCTCGGTTACGGCCATGGAGTCCACCCTCTCCAGCAGCCACAGCACATCAGGGATACCTCTTATCTCTGCTGATTTAATGCCCAATCGCCGCGCCACTCGGGCCATTGACATCTTCTCTCTTGGGCTTGTCTTCTTCTACGTGCTCACTAAGGGATCTCATCCTTTTGATTGCGGCGATCGGTATATGCGAGAAGTCAACATTCGCAAAGGCGAATATAGGCTCAGCCCACTTGACGTTCTTGGAGACTATGCGTTTGAAGCTACCGACCTCATCAAGTCTATGCTTGAGCAGGTGCCAAAGGCCCGTCCGACTGCGACGCAAGTGATGTCCCATCCGTTTTTCTGGTCGGCCAAGAAGCGTCTAAACTTCCTCTGTGACGTCTCGGACCACTTTGAGAAGGAGAAGAGGGACCCTCCGAGCGACGCGCTCATTGAGCTTGAGAGATGGGCGCCAGAAATCACTCGTGGAGACTTCTTGAAACCGCTTGGGAAGGAGTTTACGGATTCGCTGGGGAAACAGAGGAAATATACTGGTGCAAGGTTGTTGGATTTGCTGAGAGCGCTCAGGAACAAGAAGAACCATTATGAGGATATGTCAGACAAGTTGAAGAAGGACGTGGGTCCTTTGCCAGAGGGGTATCTGAGCTTCTGGACAAGGAAGTTCCCAAACCTGCTCATTGGCTGCTGGAATGTTGTGTATGAGGTCAGATGGGATGAGGTGGATCGGTTTAGAGAGTACTACGAGCCAGCGCTGCTATGAGATAGTATCTTGAAAGTAATGAGTCGAACTCTTGGGCAAGGAAGCTGGCGTCGCGCGGTGCGGAAGGCCAAATACGAATTAGGATTTATAGTACTGTGTAGCTCTCAACGAATGATAATTATAGCGGCCATTGATATAACCCGTGAAGTCCAATTGAAGCCCATATGAATCTTGCGGCGGCTATTTATTAATGGCCCTGTATATTCCAAACGATGGCATTCTCTGAAACATAAAACGCCCATGACGGCGCTTAAACGCGGGAGCGGCCGCATCCAGGCCTTTCAGTGTGGCCGATCGTGGTCGCGACGAACCATCAGCCACCCGTTCGTCAACTACTCCACATCCGGCCCTCACAAAGAGCTACGTTCAACTTGCTTCCTGCTTGCTTGCCAATTTAACTGGTAATATATATATACATTTCATGCTATTCATATAACAGGGCTGGTTCTCTGCCATTACACCTAGAGGACCCCTGCGAAGTTGACAAGCTCCAGTCGCATGCGCCTGCGCCAGCCAGAATTACTTGCCAGTACCACCGACAATAAGCAAACTTCCGCAAGATACGTCTCAAACAGCGCGTCAATTATACCTGGCTATAGCTTGAATGTCCTGAAGAAAGTGGCTGTCATTTGCGCCAGTTCTCGACGTCAGCGCCGTTCAAACAATACCAACCCTTCACAACCAGTTGCGTCACAGTTTAGCATTCATCCGCCAACATGGGGCTCTCAGAGGAACAGGTTGGAAAATTCAGCATCCATATCGATAATATTCTCAACAAAAGCGACTTGGCAACTATATCGGTAAAGAAAGTTCGGAACCAACTACAAGAGGTCGTCGGTCATGACTTATCAGAGAAGAAGGTAGGACAGGCCCCTCCCACTCAATGCCTTTTATTTTACTAATACGTCTTTGACAGGCCGCAGTCAATGCTCTGATTGAAGAGCGCTTCGACAAAATCACTTCCGAGCCCTCGAGTTCGCCCGACCTGCCGATATCGAAAGCCCCGAGACCACCAACCAACGGCCACGTCAAGAAGGAGGTCAAAGACGAGAGTACTCCCGATGACTCAGACGGCGGCAGCGCGCCTCCGAAGAAGAAGCAAAAGAAACAATCGGCGGCAGACAGCGATGCGAAACTTGCTGCCCTGCTCCAGGCGCAGGAGAATAGCCGAGGTAGGGCCACAAGAGGCGGGGTCAATAAGAAGCCAGCAAAGGCGAAGTCGGCCGTTAAGAGAAAGAAGAGCTCGGCGAAGGTCAAGGCAGCGGATGACAGTGATATCGAGCTGAATTCAGATGGGGAGAAAAAGGTGGTCGAACGGAAGGGAGGGTTCCACGTAAGTTGGAGTGTGTATTTGGAGCGATCTTAACTGACATCGAGTAGAAACAGTACGCGCTTTCCGAGCCACTCGCTGCATTGGTTGGCGAGCCTCAGGTATGTGGATCTAGAACTGGTTTGTGTCATAAACTAACCGTCTCCAGTCATCTCGGCCCCAGGTCGTGAAAAAGATATGGGCGCATATCAAAGCCAACGATCTCCAGGATCCGTCAGACAAGCGCCAGATATTCTGCGACAACAAGATGAAGCTCGTGTTCAAGCAAGACACAGTTCACATGTTCACCATGAACAAGTTATTGGGGAAGCATCTGTACGAGGTTGAAGAACTCGCGGCAGAAGCTGCGGCAGCAGCAGAAGCACAAAACTAGTCGAGAGACAGGGTTAACCAAATGGGGACAAAGGGCCTGGATATATGGCATTACTGGGACATAGGGCGTTCTGCGTGGGGTTAAAAGCTATTATGCTGCATATCCGTCATTGATTTGGGGGAAACGCTTCATGAATATTATTAGGAGGGGGATAATCCAGAAAACACTGGTGGCGGCATCCTGAATTGATGATTTGAAATCGAATAGCAGCTGCTGGAATTTCTGCCGAGTGACTCCTATATGATCCTGCGCCACCCTCGCAAGTAACAAATATCAAATAGCAACAGCTTTAAACGTATGGGATGTTCATTGGAGAAAGCTTGTGTCTACAGTCAGCCTTGAGCTTAGACACAGCTGCGACTATGACTCTGATGCAATCCGTTTGGTAGTAGCGCCAAGTTCACAGCCTCGTAGCCTCGCACACCGAGCCCTGCTATTAATGATTCGTCAACCCCACATCCCCACGCCTAAATTTCCACTCCAGCTCATCACCGCAATCACGACCAGCTCGGATAATTCCAACGTACGCCCTCAAGCAGCATTGACAGAGAATACATTGGATATAGGAGATACGTTTCATTTTTATCTTGAAGATTGTGCAGTACAGCACGAAGAACCATTATTATGGCGGACGCAAACGCCACTCGCTCGGAGTCCGCCCAGAATGCCCCACCACGAGCACCCCGAGGGGATAATGCCAGGGGAGGAAGGGGAGGCAGGAGAGGCCGAGGTGGCAAATCAAATAATGAGGCAGAAGGAACAACAGATAGTAACCAGAATGAAGGCAGAGCTCCTCGGCGGGGGAGGGGCGGCAATCGCGGCGCCAGTTCAAGAGGAGGAAACAACACATTAACGCCCGCCGACTTAGCTACGCGGTTTGCGCAGAAGGCGACTGTGACGGAGACACCAGCTGCAGCATCCCCGAAGACTTTGGAGCCCAAGGATGGCGAAGAGGATGATGTCGATGCGGAAGTGTGCTTTATTTGTGCGTCGCCCGTTGTCCACAACGCCGTTGCGCCTTGCAACCACAGAACATGTCATATCTGTGCATTGCGGATGCGAGCCCTCTATAAAACGAAAGACTGCGCACATTGTAGAGTAAGTTCTCATCTTTGCTTCTTGTGGAAGTGCAATTGCTGATTTGACAACTAGACTGAGGCACCATATGTCATCTTTACCGATGATGCAGCGAAACGATTCGAGGATTATGCCGAGCGAGATTTCGCAAGCACGGATCACAATATCGGAATCAAATACCAGACCCAAGAGGTAATGGGTGATTCACTTATTCTCTTGCACTACAACTGCCCAGAGCCAACATGCGATATTGCGTGTCGAGCATGGCCGGAGCTGCATCGCCACGTAAAGAGTATACATCACAAGAAGATGTGTGACCTCTGCACAAGGCATAAGAAGGTCTTTACGCACGAGCACGACTTATTTACAGACAAAGAGTTACAGATGCACATGTCAAAGGGAGACGACAACCCAGGGGCCAAGGACCAAAGTGGGTTCAAGGGCCACCCGCTGTGTAGCTTCTGTGGACAGAGGTTTTATGGTGACGATGAGCTCTATGTGCATTGTCGGCAAAAGCACGAGAGGTGCTTCCTGTGCGACAGGGCAGACAGCCGGAATCCCCACTACTACGTCAACTACGAGTCTCTGGAAAACCATTTCAAGAAGGACCATTACATGTGTATGGAGCGAGAGTGCCAGGAGAAGAAGTTTATTGTATTTTCGTCGGAGATGGATCTCAAGGCACATCAGCTTGAGGAGCATGCCAACACCCTGTCAAAGGATGTAAGGCGAGACGCTCGCGTTGTCGATTTGTCGTCGTTTGATTATCGAGCACCATACTACCAGGAACGACGTGGGGGAGAGAGCCAGAGGGAGGCGCGGAATCGTGGACGAGGAAGGGATCCAAATGCGGAACCAATACCAGCATCAACTGCACAACCCTTGCGTAGAGATGAGCAAGCTTTCCAACGCCAAATGGCGATCCAGAGTGCGCAGTCGGTGACAACGCGCACCTTTGGAGGCCAACTGACCGCGCCAACCCCGGCTCAATCAGCAGCAGCAACATCAGGTCGTACCACAGGCGCCACCAACTCATCACGCCCATCCACGCAGTCACGGAATGCCCCAGCGGCACAGCCTCAAGCCCCTGCTGTCGCCGAGGCCGACCTCACACCACAAGAGCAAGCCCGCCGCCAGCACCACATGGCCGTCATCTCCAAGGCAACCCAGCTACTCAACAACGACAACCTCAAAATCACCCAGTTCCGCAACGCCCTCTCCTCCTACCGCTCTAACTCCATCTCGGCATCCGCACTCATCGACGCCTTCTTCGCCCTCTTCTCCGACACCTCCAGCTCCGCCCTCGGCACGCTCATCCGCGACGTCGCAGACCTCTACGAAGACGTCAAGAAGGCAGAGGGCATCCGCACCGCCTGGAACGACTGGCGCGCAATCAACGAGGATTACCCCTCCCTCCCCGGCCCCA
>JPJW01002342.1:0-13411 GCA_000750755.1 Pseudogymnoascus sp. VKM F-4513 (FW-928)
GTTCCCAACACCCCGGTTCAGCCGACCCCAACTCCCGCCACGGGAGGTGCGGATCGCATTTTCATCGGCCTTGGTGCTGCGTTCCTCAGCGGAATCGTCGCTGTCTTCCTCTGAGCAGCTGATGTGCATCGCCCCTACGCTCAAGTTTCATTTGTGTGTGGCTGGTGTATTTACCGGCCTTTGGCTGTGGAAAAGATGGGAATCTGACTTGTGATTGAGGGATTCGCGTATGTGAAAATGGAGTTTTTAATGGGATACGAGGATATGGGAATAATGGATGGACATTTGTTTTTGTGCTTTTACTTGGCCTGATCTTGATGCTATTGTTCAGATTCGCTCGATAACTATGGACATGCTGAAGATGACGGATCTGTTATGAATGGGCTAGGTTAGGCTAGGGCAGCTACTTCAATGCAAACTACTGTCATTGAATCTATTCGTGCCGTGCATGTGCTGTGAAGTGAACCCGATGTGGTGAACACGTACTGTGCCCGCCCAAAGGTGTCCGGTGGGACTGCGCGAATTATGAGGATTATAAATTCCAAGACGGCGAACAAAGTGCTATGTTTGTTTGCAACACATCCGAATCAGACCTCCAAATCTATCGTCTCGTGTGTTCAACCGTGTTGAGCCTTGTTAATGCGCTGATGAAGGGTTAGTCGCTCGTGACAGATATTTCTTCGTCGACCACCATCATTCCGCACAACACCCCTATAAATCGTATTTTACATCTCGCTGTTTCGTCAGAAATGGGCACGTGTACGACACGATGTATTGGTCTAGACTTGCAAAAGGCGATTTGGTTAGCAGCAATGTGAGCTCTTGGTCTAGCGCAGCCTGAGCCTGGCGCTAAAACTGAACTGAACTCAATTAAACGCAACCGTGCCTTGCTCAAAGCTTGAAAGAGTCCCTCCCGGAACCCGCTGTGTCAAGCCTCTTTTCCACTAGACTCGCTGCGAATCGCTGAAGTGGGTTCAATAAAAGCAGCATTTTCGCTAGATCAGTCAGCCGCACCAGTGGCTGGCCTTTGAAGCGCCTCGGAAAAACAAAGCCACCTCGATTCAACCCCGACATGCGAGTCTAAAATGCCGGGACAACACGGCAAACTCCTCAACTATCGATTTCAAGGCGTCGAGACTTGGAAACAAAGCAGCTGAAGTGGGATGTTATTGACACCTCACTCATCAAGACTGGCTATGCCGTAGGTGCATTGGGCATTGGTTTGTTTTCTTGTTATCTGTAACTATAGGTATCGTGTCTTATTTGGAAACTTAAATCGAAGAGTATTCTCTTCCAATACTCGTCTCTTTTGTCCTCGCTCAATTCTCTGCTGCTTTTCCTCACCTCACAAACTCCAGCGTTGGCTTCCATCATGTTTTTCTCTTCGACTCTTGTCGTTGTCGCGCTTTCGGCGCTCCTCGGCGTAAGCTCTGCCTCCATCCTTCCTCTTTCAAAGCGATGGGATAAAACCCTATGCACGGCGGACACGTCGGGCGTGCCAATCCCTGATGCCGATAATTTCCAACTTCCGTTGGAGAATCTCCGACAGGATATGTGCTGGGACCTATGCGTGGGAGACCAAGCGACCTGCACCACCAAGACTAAGATATGCTACGACTTCCGCGGCCCTAATCTGATCTTCACCTACAATGCCATCAGTGGATACACATACACCGAGGCCGACATCTGGCTAGGTCTATCAGCGCCCGCGAGCACGACGCCAACACCACAGTACACGACCAGCAATGGCTTCTGCACCATTTCAGCCGATCAGACCACAGTCACATGTAACATCCCATACGACACAATTGTTCCCGGCGCCGCCCTGCTCGACGTGCTAGCGGAAATGTGCCCGAATGGCGACCGTGAAGGCTATGTCTTCTACCTCTACACCAATGCCAAACTCACCGGCGCCTCTGGCGCAGTCTCAGCCACAGGACGGCTCTCCTGCACCGACTACCCAGCCTGCACGTCCTACTACCCCAACACATACTGGGTGCTCACCTACCGCTGCACCAAGTGCCCATACACGCCACCGCCCCCTCCACCGCCGCCAACAACCGAGTACTGCTCCGTCGGAACAGCCTTCGGGTACAGCACCTCCCCGCTCTCCCCAGCCCTGAACTCCCTTGTCCCTAAGCCAAAGACCTGTAACCGCTGGGGTTGGTACGTGACGCCCACAGCTGCACAGTTCAGTTCTGGAATCAGCGGCCCGCTCTACGTTGGCGCTGGTGGCAACGTCATCAGCAAGGCAACGAATGTAGGCACATGGTCGGCGAAAGCGCAGGGTACGGGCGTCTCTGTCACGTATGCACTCACCGGCCCGTATTATCTTGACCAGGTCCATGTCGATATCAGTTGCATGCCATTCAACAAGTGTGCGCCAGGGCAGTATGCGTACGGAAACGAGGTGTTGGCCGGCACGGGGAAGTCGACGTTTACCACGCCGGCGGGCGCGCTGAAGGTGCCGAATTGTTCGACGGGGGTGTATCTTATTGTGCATGCTGCTGTTGATACAGTCGAGACAGTCCCGACTACAGGGCAGTCGTCAACTTGCCATGCACCGCTTGCCAGTTAGATTGCCAGTTAGATTGATGATGATACGAAACAGGGGTGGGGAGTCCCAATGTCCGCGAAGTCTAGGAGTCACAAACTATTTCTGTAGAATGGAATGAGAAGGAGAAGTTATTATTTTGCCCTTTCTGTCCCGTTGATGTGCATGCAGGTTCCGCTGACTACCAGAAGGGGAGAGTCTCTTGACGTGAGTTAGACTTGCATTCTACGTTGAGGAACTGTTTCGTGAATGTGAGAAACGACAACTGCAATGTTCTTCTTGTCAGCTGCAGGCTGTACTCCACATTTCTTGCGGTGAGAATCGATATTTCACAATCATCGCCATCTAATTCGCGGCCTGACTCTTCCCCGCCGTTGGTCTCCTCGCAGTCAGTAACGGTGCATATTGAGCCCCATCACAAGACCCTTTTCTGCATTTATACGAACCTCGGAGTAACCATTGGCAGAAGAAACGATCGATTGGTTCTAAAATGCCTCTGGCAGAAAACGTCCCGAGACATCCCCTGCAAGCCTAGCCAACATAAATCCACACAAAACGTCTCACAATGAGATAGGCAACATCTTTCGCATTGGTCTAACGTTGCTTTCGTATTCTTCCCCGCATCAGCACTAAAGCTTGGTTGTCTTAGCTTGCTTACTATATTAAGCGTATCTTACTCTTATTTCGAAGTCATTCGCGAGTTGTACGCCATTAGTCAAGGACTCATCGTGCAACGGAGCCCCATCACAACTATAAGATGGCAAGTTAAGATGCAGAAAATTAAGATGCAGAAAAATTAAGTTGTGCCTACTTTACCTTCGTAAAGCTCACGTAATCAGAAAAAGATGGCACACGGCGAGTCAATAGAGAACACCTGACAGCGCTTACCGCTTACTGCGGCTGAGGCTGAGGTGGGTATGGGGTAAGTAGGGTGCTGTGGATGAAGGCGGTAGGATCTCGGGACTGGCGATAGGGCGGGTGGATAGAGTCCGAATGAGGGAGGTGAGTGATATTGACACGGCCAAGAAGAGGTTATTCCAGGCGTATCAGCATGTGGTGGTTCTGATGCACGACATGTACTGCACGTGTGCTATTTCTGGTACTGAGATCTCAAGGTCTAAGAGTGCAATGTGAGGTTTGATGGATCATGAGCGGCTTTTGAGGTAGTGCTGGTAGGATATGATTTGGATATGCGTGCTCTATTCTGGTTATTCCTAGCCGATCGCACAGTCAGATCGTCAATCATTACCAACTACACATGAGTAGTTGGTAATGATTGACGGCTAACTATGCATATGTAGTTGGTAATGGTTGACGATCTGATCTGACTGTGCGATCGGCTATGGATAACCAGAATAGAGCACGCATATCCAAAACATATCCTACCAGCACTACCGCAAAGTCCGCTCATGATCAACATGCCAATGGATGGTCTTGGTTGCTTCATTGACTCCAAGATGGTACGACTGAGGTGAGACATCTCGATTTCCTGGGATTCTGCACTTTGGACGACTTGGCAAATTCTCATCGTATAGAGAGCTGATGGATTTTCAATAAGCAGAGACCAAAAGGGGTTGGAGATAGCCATGCAAGGCAGACTCGCAGGTGAGGAATGAGACCGGCAAGACGATGAGAAAAAGTATAAAATCCAAAGAATTTCCCGTCATTATTTCTCATCATCACAATCACATCATATTCCAGTTTCACTTCATCTACTACACTTTCACTCAACTATTCAAGCTCGTCTTCATCCAAGCAACCGCAAAAATGCAATTCACTACCATTCTCATCCTCGCCGTCCAGGCTGCTGGCGTCCTCTCTGCTCCCCACGCCGGCACCGAAGGCGATGCCCCCGACATTGCCAACTCCTCCCTCCCACCCCCAGGCACAGCATGGGAGCGCTCCGTCGATAAATCTGTACGTGAAATCTGGACCTCCCCACCCCCTTTTCTGCCACCTTAGGAACCACCAAAACAGGCACTTACTTACACCCCCCCTCTCACAGAACCCCCTCGTCGCCCGCAACTGCGTCAGCAACGCCCCCTTCGGCTGCGACCTTGGCAAGGGCCGCTGCTGGAAGGTCTGCGGTGACCACGGAGAGTGGTGCTGGACTGCTGGCGGTGATGGGTCGGGAGACTGGAACACGTGCAGTAACTGGGGACAGTGCAACCAGCAGCAGTCGTGTGGAAAAAACTGCCACAACCCCGCTGAATGCGGGTGCAGCTGCTAAGAGGACCCAAGAAGAGGGGTTGATTAATGTTTAGGGGGACGTAGGTTCAGCTCGGTTGCGTGGTTGTCGCTCCTTACTATTTCTGGCTGATACGAGGGGCTTATTGTTGTACTGTACTGTATTCCACAGCCATTACTTAATATAGCATATACATCTCATGCTTAGCCCAAGACAAACTCAGTGTAACGTGAAGAAGAAGTCCAATCGTCCATAGTTCAAACACCCCCTCTATATTTCCAGCTACTCCGTCACCAATAACTATAGCATCTCGCTCGCATCATCGGTGGTATCTACAAGTACACAAAAATCCCTTTTCCCATCCTCATTCACACCAGACATATTCATAGACCTATTCAAGCCTTCTCTTCCGCCTCCTTCTCGTCCTTCTTCGTCCCCTCCTCCGTCTCCGCTTCCTCTTCGGCAGCTTCCTCACTGTCCACAGCTGGGCTTTCCACAATAAGGGTATCGGCCACCAGTTCCCCGTTCGAAACAGCTACATCCCCATTCACCACCTTATCGGCGACTTCGTCGGGGGAAGTGGGTAGAGGTGGGTTAGGCGGGGATCCGCTGATCTCTTCAGCCGGTATGGGCGGTAGAGGGGGGTCGGGGCTCGTAGCAGGAGCAGGCACTTCAGCAACAGGAAGTGTCCTCTCCGTCGCCGTAGTGAGGATAGACTCTCCCAGATCGCCAGCGCCATCGAGCTTACCGATGCGAGCAGCGAAGTGTTGGGCATCGCGGAGCATTCTGATGAGTGTTAGTGAATTTCCTCGCAAATAGATACAGGATAACAAACCTCTCCTTCCCCTTCTCCGTCATCACCGGAGCCTCGCGGAACGCCTTCCCAAGCTGTTCCCTATAACTCCTAAACACCGGCTCCATAATCCCCAACACCGTTGACTCTGGCATATGCTTACTCAGCACCCTGTGTAGTGTCCCCGTCTCCTTCGTGAGGGTATCCATGTATGCACTCACGGCCTTGTCACCAGCGGAGTCATCGTCCCAAACAATCGCACGCATAGCGCGCAAATGCAGCGTCGCGCGCCCGGCCATGATCTCCACCAGCTTCTCTGAGATACTCGCCTGGTGCTCCTGCAGCACTCGGCGAACCTTGTCGAACTCTCCCATCAGGCCCGCGGCGGACGCTCCAGCACCGACGTGCCGCCGCACGAACTCGCGTAGGTGGGGGATCAGCGTAGCGATGAAGCCGAGTGCGCGTGAGGCGAGCGCGAGGTGCTTGGTTGTGATGTTTTTGAGGCCCACGATTTTGGTGGCGCCGGCGCCGAGGATGAGTTGCGTGCAGCGGCTGTTGAAGAGTTGGATGTAGGATAGGAGGAGGGGTGAGACATCGGCGGTGAGGGAGGGTATGCCCGTGATGATCTCGAGGTAAGGGGAGAGGCCGCGGAGGCAGATTATGGCGGATGCAGGTAGGAGGAATGTTTCTTCTTCGATGGTTGCGGGACGGGTTTTCTCGCGTGCAGAGGCAGTTTGGGAGGGATCGGCGGGGGTTGGGCCGCCGTTGGGATTTGCAGAGTCATCGAACTCGTCGTAGGGGAGCCAGACTTTGCCGCCGACACTCCAGGCGGCGGGATCACGGTCGCTACCTTCGAGGATGCGTTCTAGGTAGACGGCGTCGCTCTCGGTGAAGTCTTTTGCGGCCCAGAGATCGGCGTCCATGCCTTGAGCAAGAGCCTGCTGCTGCGAGTTTCCAAGGAGTGTTATGAATTCCTTGATCTGGTTGTTCACGACATTCTTGAGGACTGTTCCGCTTCTGCCTGACACAGCTTCGCATTCGTTGGCAAAGAGTAGGTTGAGGGTGAAGTACCGCAGGAATCTTGTCGGCTGTTGGCGGACGCTTTGCTCCGTGCGGACTCTGAGTACTTTGACGATCTGGTTCTGTGCAATATCCACAGCTTGGCCAAGAAGATTTGACATGTCGAGGGCTTGGTGTAATTCCTCCTGTATATGCCTCTTTTCCTCGGTTGCCTTGCCACCGCTAACACGGTCTTCAATAGACCCAATATTAGGTGTCCGGGGGGGAGACCTGGGCCCTCCTATTGAAGGTGACCCTGGCGGAGGCGAACCCGGTGAAGATCCGTCTAATGTACTCGTAACATCAAGTAAAACCTTCACTTGAGTACCGACCCTCCTCAGAGTTTCTCCGACACCAATATAAATCTTCACCAGAGTCTCTTCAGCTGACTCGGGATCTAAGTTGCGTAGGTTGCGGGCCAGGATAGCAGATCTGTCTTGTTGACTGCGTGGCTTATTGCCTCCCACAGTCGACATGGACATCACGGAATCCGTATCATCGTCGTTGGAGCTAGGCAATGGCCGTTTTATGATGGACTTTATCTCGTGCAAAACGGCATCGCGATATGCTGTCGTAGCTGAAGATGTGTGGTTGGACCGATATAGACCGTTTATATTTGATAGCAGATCGGCCCTGAACTCATTGTTCGTCGTCATATATGATGGGAACGCGGACTTTTCGCGATTATGGCCGCCCCGTGTCCGCTGTGAAGCATTGCTCCACCGTTGCAGGGTATCGTTAACTGGTGTTGATTCAATGTGTTGTCTGATATCGCCAAGCATTGATCTGATAAATCTCGATTCAAATGTCTTACCAATTCGGAAACGCAGTACAGTAAGGTCATTGTCGACTCCTTGTAAAGCTGTTGCCCCTGAAAGGTCGCGTAGTTGGTCTTGCAAAGGGATGTCAAGCACTTTGGCATCTCCATTCAACTGCTCACCATGGATGAACCTCTCGAGGGCATCAATGGCGTCAAGTGCTCGCTCCACCTCGTCGCTTTCGACATACGATTCGCAAAGGTTCAGACCAGCTACAACGGACTTTAACTGCTGGACAGCATCTGCCAGCTGTTTGAGATTCTCTCGGCGGCGTCTTTGCTTGACAATTTCCATGCCTCCCAATGCCATCTCTTTGTCCAGTTCGTCCAACTCATCACGTAGCTGCTTTATTCTGGCGACAGAGTCTGCAGCTTCGGAATGTAGCTCACGCAACGATCCGAGGGCCGCAAAGAACGAATAGGATGCAGTCGAGATTGCGGAGATCAAGTGCACCTCGATTGTGTCCATATACCACGACAGTTTTTCCTGTAATATTGCGTTCGTCGCCAGAGCCTTCCTGGGATTGGCTGCATTTCCGTTCGACTGCTTTCGGTCTTCTGGCGCCCCTGGCGCCGGTCGAACGACTTCCGACCGCTCGCTGACGACGTCAAATGTCCGAGGATTCTCAAGCCGAAAGTCATCGTCAAAGTACACGGTAGGTATTGTCGCAAGGGGCGCGGGACCTTGTGCGGCTCGTTTCCCAGGTCCAGCACTTGAACGTCTTCTGGGTGATGCCGACTCCGTAGGTGTCAACGAGGACAGGGACGCCAAAGACGACTGCCTTGATATATCTGGCCTTCTTTTATCGTTTGATTCCAGTAGATCTGCAAACTCATCGCCCCTATCACTTCCTCGTCGTATTATCCGCAACCCCTCCTCGTCTTCACTATCCTTTGCACGTTGTAGAGAGTCCGATAGGGCGCTAATCTGCGCCAGATAAGGCTTGAATTCCGCCGGGTCGACATGTGGGATGTTTGTGAGCGTTACTGGCGGGATATCTCGAGCGGTTGGTGGTTTATGCGCACTCGAGGCCGGAGCTGAAGTATGGGGGAGAAGGCCTGTTCTCACAATTGGTGGCTGCAGAAGTGTCGATATGGCTGAAGAATAGTTAGCTACTGCGATAAGCTCGTCTCATGGCGGGCAACCAACCATTCTGTCCTGCTTCCCTGACGGTTTCCGACCATGGTCCCGAGGAGGTGTCCAGCGCCCCTCCTATTGACGTTACGGAGCTCGCCGTGGACAGGCGCCGGGAGTTGTAGCGGGTGGCAGAGCTGTTTCGTGACGGGGGGTCGTATCGCGGAAATGCATACTCGCTCTGGCTTTGCGCAAGAGATGGCGGGGACGTGGAACTCCCTGGGGACTTTCGAGGGTTTGGGGCGGACATGGCGTTGAGCTTGAGGCCACGGAGGCCGCGCAAGAGCTGCTACTCTCCAGAATCGTTGACATGCAGCGATCCGTCACCGAGGCGTCATACCTAGCAATTGGAATGAAGAATTCGGAATTGCGCACTTCAAATAGGGGTGTAGAAGTGCGATCTGAGGTTGTACAGAGCGTACAATGGGGTGGGGGGTGCTCAATAATAATTCCCGGTATATGACTTTGTCCCTTTGTCTTGCGTCTATTGATGGATTCGGGTCACCGTAGCGTACTATGGTACAGCCTCATCTGAAGAACTCTCCCCGGACGGGACGCACGGCTAGGGATTGACAGCCACAGCCAAAAACCCCTGCAGCCACTTTACGCGAGAAAGCGCGTCGCGTCAAACTCCAAATCCTCCCTTCAAAGAGACGCGTTCACCCCCTGTTGCATCCCCGCCATCTCCTCCAACATCAACGTTCCAACGCCTCAACTTCACGACTATTGTGCCAGGGTCAGCGAAGACTATATTATTGACTTCATACGTTCATAAGAGGCCGGCAATATGGATCGCCAATCGGTGTATACGACGAGCGTCTACCAGCCCAACTATGGAGAAGAAGACGGTGAAGTTCGCGGGCAGATCCTGTTGAAACTTCAAAAATTCATTCTGGAATTCCAACTGGGCACCGCTTTCATTTACAGGTGAGAAATATACAGGGATAACTCATCTTCGTGTTCTAACCGTGCGCAGAGACCAACTTCGCGCAAATGTGATGAAGAAACAGTACTTCTGCGACGTGGATATCGGCCATTTGATTTCATTCAACGAAGAGCTCGCACACAAGCTGGTCACTGAGCCTGCAGAGATTATCCCTCTGGTACTATCCCCATCCATGCCTACCTGGTATTTGCAGTACTAACCGCCTCCCAGTTTGAAGCAGCCCTCAAAAACTGCACACATCGCAGTATATACGCAACCCAAAAGGAAATTGACCTTCCTGAACATCAACTTCTCATTCACTCCAACGCTGCAGAGCTCTCAATCCGTGATCTGAACGCCCTGAAGATCTCTCATCTTGTGAGAGTTCCGGGTATTGTTATCGGTGCCTCGGTGCTCTCGTCAAAATCGACATTAGTCCACATCCAGTGCAAGAATTGCTCGCACACACAGAACATATCAGTTGGAGGGGGATTTTCGGGTGTCACATTACCTAGGAACTGTGGGAGGAGTCGGGATGGTGTGTCCGACAACTGTCCCATGGACCCATACTTTATCGTCCATGAGAAATGTCAGTTCGTGGACCAACAGGTCCTTAAACTCCAGGAAGCTCCCGACCAAGTTCCCGTGGGAGAGCTTCCTCGACATGTTCTCATCTCAGCCGATCGTTATCTTACCAACCGTGTTGTACCTGGGTCGAGATGCACAATTACGGGCATCAGTTCTATTTTCCAGACAAAGGCCTCCAAGGCCGCTACAACCACTTCAGCAGTCGCCATCAGAACCCCATACTTAAGGGCAGTTGGTATTGACAGCGACGTCGACCAAACAGCCAAGGGTAACTCTACCTTAACAGAAGAAGAGGAAGCTGAGCTCCTCGAGATGAGCCGCATGCCCGACCTCTACAACATCCTTGCGGACTGCATCGCACCTTCGATTTACGGAAACAGAGATATCAAGAAGGCGATTGCATGTCTCCTTTTCGGTGGCTCTAAGAAAATTCTGCCAGATGGAATGAAACTTCGTGGTGACATCAACGTTTTGCTTTTGGGAGACCCAGGAACAGCCAAGTCCCAATTTCTGAAGTTCGTCGAGAAGGTCGCCCCAGTCGCCATCTACACATCCGGTAAGGGCTCTTCCGCTGCTGGTCTTACGGCATCTGTTCAGCGTGATCACTCAACCCGTGAATTCTACCTCGAGGGCGGAGCCATGGTTCTTGCCGATGGAGGTGTTGTGTGTATCGATGAGTTCGACAAGATGCGTGACGAGGACAGAGTCGCAATCCACGAAGCCATGGAACAGCAAACCATCTCCATCGCCAAAGCCGGAATCACCACAATCCTCAACGCCAGGACCTCGGTGCTGGCAGCTGCCAACCCAATTTACGGTCGCTACGACGACCTCAAGACCCCCGGGGAGAACATCGATTTCCAGACCACCATTCTCTCGCGTTTCGACATGATCTTCATTGTTCGCGACGAGCACGAGCGCGGCCGCGACGAACGCATCGCCAAGCACGTCATGGGTATCCACATGGGTGGCCGCGGCGCCGAAGACCAAGTCGAGTCCGTGATCCCCGTGGACAAGATGAAGCGCTACATCAACTACTGCAAGACACGTTGCGCGCCTCGCCTCAGTCCCGAGGCGGCCGAGAAGCTATCCAGTCACTTCGTGCAGCTCCGTAAGCAGGTCCACGCTGGCGAGCTGGAGAGCAACCAGCGCAGCTCCATTCCCATCACCGTGCGTCAGCTCGAGGCTATCATCCGTATTTCGGAGGGTCTGGCGAAGATGACGCTCTCGCCTGTGGCGACGACAGAGCATGTGTCCGAGGCGATCAGGCTATTCCTCGCGTCGACTATGGATGCTGTTAACCAGGGCAAGAGCCAGGGTTCAAAGGAGCTGAATGAGGAGGTCATGAAGCTTGATGCTGAGCTGAAGAGGCGTTTGCCTATTGGCAACGGTTCGAGTTTGGCTACGCTGAAGAGCGAGTTTGTCGATCGCAAGGGGTACTCTGAGGCGGGACTGAATAGGGCTTTGCAGATGCTGCACAGGAGGGAGTCGATACAATTCCGCGACCAGGGGTCGAGGGTTTTCAGGAGCGGTGTTTAAATTTGCGTGCGCGCGCTGGGATTGTAGAGGATGTGTGATGATAGCATGTGCCATGGATGGCTATTGATGGGTTGCGAGGCGATGGATGGTGCATGGGAAGGATAGACGAGGATAAATGGGCTATGATTATGCCAAAGGGGGGTTGGGGCGGGAAGGCGTCAAGGAGGAATATGCTGGTTATATATGGCGTTTATGAAGTTAAGAATAATAAGATGATGCCAGTTATCCTAAGCTCTCCCTGCCATGATTAAAAACTGTCTGGGTGGTATTTTGAGCCGACATTTCACGGGCACAAGAGCGATTCTAAACGGTGTGGATGAAATGGGCGAAGCAAGTAGCCCTCTTCATTTCTGGGTTTAATTAAAGCAGGGAGGACAGCCCACTCTTTGTGGTGCTGACTGCTATGGTGTGGTTGCCAGGAGCAGTACCGAAATACAAAACATCTCTCATCCCAGGACCAGAGAGGCGCGAGGTGCCAGGTTGATTTGGCCTGATAATAGCACGCTCGCGAATCCAATCTCCCCATGGTGAATAGTCGTCCTTAACCAGCTGAATCTCTACTAACATGCACATGCAAGTATCAGCAGCGCCATTTGCGTTAATAATTCTTACCATCCCAACCTGACCGCCATATGCTTGAATGCCTGCCCCTAGCTGAAGAACATCCGAATTAAAAATCGACAATGCATCTGAACCAGTGTCATTTAAGACACTTATCCCAAACGCTGTCCCGTCACCTCCAAGACCAGGGATCAATCTCACGAGCATCTTCAACTAATAAAAACATTATGATTTAGTATGAAAATTAAAAAGTATCTAAATCTCCCACCTCATGGCCATTTGGCCCAAATAGACCATGCCCATAGGCAAATTTTTGAGCACGCTGGTAAATCACCCCCTATAGTATTGTTAGATATGCAACTAGAGTTTTGTAGCCAAAGAGCAGTACCTCAATCCAGGACCCGGTCTTTGATGTGAAGGCATCCTCATATGACGCAATCTTTCCATTTATGATAGTAGTGCGCTGGATGCCGTCGATTTTGCCTTCTTCATATAACTTGATCACAGCTCTTATATTCTCGTGTTGCCATTCTGGCTGGTAATCAGGATTGCTTGGGTCGAGGTATCCTTGAAGTTCTTTGATGCGTCCTTCGACATCGAATACCAGCGGGATCGGTATCGCCGGCGAGAACTCAACCTTCTCTACCTTCTTGTCTGCCATGATGGCGCGATGTTGTTACTTTTCCTGACGTGTGGTTTGGTTTCGCGTTGTTGAGTTTGTTTGGTATCTGGCTCGCCTCGCCATTTGGGGCCAACTATAACGTCATACTAATACTACATTTAAAACATGGTGGGCATAGCGTGTAGACCCTACAAAACTACACTTTGTGTAGCATATACATTTATCATTTATCACCATTTAGAGTGTATAGAAATGTTATATTCGTAGGCAGGGGCTTCAATCTGGCATTCTGCGCCTTCTCCCCCCATCACTTCCTCACCGCACCCAACTCCCACCTCCACCACCCCTTAAAATCCTGCGTATGCACCTCAATCCCCAGCTCCTTCAACGCCCTCGTACTAAGATGACAATCAAACGGTCTCTGTACCCCCGTATTCCCCTCATTCCCCTTCGTATCCTTCTCCATATTCCCCAACCCCAGCCCCATCAAATGCGCAAACATCTCACACATCTCATACTTCGTAAACAGATTCTCCGACGAAAACTGCAATACCGTCGGCAACCCCTCTCCCTCCCCCGCCGCAATCTTGGACTCGTACAGCGCAGCCACATCCGCAATTACGCGGGCAA